>VWZE01018683.1:1205182-1221587 GCA_013396675.1 Eubucco bourcierii
CTGGATGGATCCCTGCCCTCTAGCAAGTTGACTGTGCCACACAGCTTGGTGTCATCTGCAAACTTGCTGAGGGTGCACTGATTCCTCTGTCCATGGCACTGACAAAGATGTTAACCAGCACTGGTGCCAGCACTGACTCCTGCTTAGGGGAAATTTTGCTGCCAGTCATAGAAACACTGCTAAAAGCTTTGCAGGAGGAGGCTGAAGTTTGTTCTGTTTGCCCTTCAAGTGGAATAGTATTGCAGCAGAACACCTCTTGTGGAGATCAGGAGAATCTGTGTACTGACTGGCTTTGTGCTGTCCCCAGACATGCACAGTTTACCCCTCCAGAAGGTAAGTATGTTCCCTACCTTGGGCAGTGATGCTCGGGAACCAGAGCTCTGCGTGGTCATGGTGAGCACTGTGGTGATCCCCAGGCCAACGCGAGCAGGTGCAGCATCCATGTTGATCCAGAAGGAGATCCAGGACAGAATGACAATAAGGAGGCTGGGGATGTACATTTGGATCAAGTAATAGCCCATCTGCCTCTCCAGGTGGAAACGAGCTTCTATACAGGTGAACTTGCCTGAGAAGGAGATACAGGGAAGAGTGCTGATAAGAGACAGTCAGCATCCTGCTTTCAGCTGTTGTCTGGGGACTTTCCTTGCATTGCCCAGAACCAGACTTCTCAGAGAATGAAGATAACAGCTGTTGCCCAGCTCTCAGATATGAATGTGCAACAAGAAAGCTCTCTGCACTGTATCCTTTGTCACTTAAATTTCACCTGCTCCCTTGCATCAAAGATAAAGTATGCTTGGAGAGAAGGTCCAGACCAAACACGCTTGAACTGATACAGTGCACAAGAGGGTTGCACTCTTAGCTTTTTATTGGCTGTCTATGTGTGTATTTATTACCAGCATATCCATGTGCATTTCTGTTCTAAGTCCCTAGCCATGGAGGGCAAAGTCTGCATGACCAGAGTGCCATCTGACACGAGGAGCGGCTCCAGCAAATGCGCAACCCTGAGTTCCTCTTTCATGAACCCAGCAGCCAAAGGTAAGCAGCACTGACCTGTGTTGTAGTGTTTTGTGCAGTATCTCAAGTCTTTTTCTTCTTTGAGGATAAACTGAGGCAGTGTCAGCCCATCAGCAACTTGCACAGCTCCTTTCTCTTGCCACTCAAATATGAGATCATTCATTGTGTAGCCAACTGTGAGGAGAGGACAAATGCCATGTAAAACGTAGTAAAGGCTGATCTGGAAAGGGGTAGGTTTGTAGAAGAGGGCAATGCTTGGAGGCAGGGACTTATCCTGGCTTTCCTTGGTCTTTTTCTGGGCTGGAACCACGTTGTTTGAGGGAGGTTATCTGGATCACAACACTAAGTTGTTTATTTTCCATTTTATAGCCCCAAGGCTGGCAAAAGCAGCTGCAGTGCAAGATAGGGTCAGGCAAAGTTACTTTTTGTACCGGAGGTCCTCAGGATAGAGTTAAACTTTCCCCTTTCAAGTTCAGAAAACTTGATCTTAGTTTTATTGGTTTAAAAGAAAGAGTGGTTTGGGTTGTCACTGAAGTGAAGGTGGGGATTGTCCATCTCCATTTCAATGTGAATAGACAAAAGGCACAGCTGACCTGATCAGTTGTTGTCAGCCATCAGGAGGAGGTTGCATGGGAGACCTGCAGAGATCCCTTTCCACCACATTGCTGTGACACTGCTAATTGTATGATCTTCCACTTTAAAAAAAAACCCCAACATCTTATTTTCTTCCCATTGACAGAAATATAATGAATGGGATTTGGGTTGAGACAGAACTGCTTATGCATATGGGAAAAGGGTAATGACCTGCTCTGGGGCTGTGTGGATTGCAATGAGTTATCTGCAAGAAATATTTTTTTTCCTTTTTTTTTTTTTTCCCTTTTCCCCTCAAATTTGGCTTGTTGAGCTGCTTGCTATTTTCTCAGACATTCTCAGAGGCCTCTTCCTCTGAATGAAGCTGTTCTTCTTTCCCTCCTTTGGGATAAGCAACATGTACAAGGGGCAAAACAGAATCATAGAATCAAGCAGGTTGGAAGAGACCTCCAAGCTCATCAAGTCCAACCTAGCACCCAGCCCCAGCCAATCAACCAGACCATGGCACTAAATGCCCCAGCCAGGCTTTGCTTCAACACCTCCAGGGATGGCAACTCCACCACCTCCCTGAGCAGCCCATCCCAATGCCAATCACTCTCTCTGTGAAGAACTTCCTCCTAACATCCAACCTGAACCTGCCCTGACACAGCTTGAGGCTGTGTCCCCTTGTTCTGTTGCTGGTTGCCTGGGAGAAGAGCCCAACCCCAGCTGGCTGCAACCTCCCTTCAGGTATCTGTAGACAGTAATGAGGTCTGCCCTGAGCCTTCTCTTCTCCAGGCTAATGTTCATCTGAAGAGAGAAAAATCCCATTTGGAGCTGAAAAGACTTTCACCTTTCTCCTCCAGAGTGAAAGGCAAATAGGCAAATGCAAGGTAGAGCTCCTCTTGTGGGATCTTTCAAGGTTTGGCTTCCCCAACAAGTGCCACATGTGCTGACTGAATACAAGCCTCTGGGTATGTAGTTCTTGGGTGAGCCTCCATTGAAGGCTGAACTGGGAATGGGCTGCATCTAAGGAAGGAGATGGCAGGGGATGGGGGGGAACATGTTGCCTCCTCTGCAAGATGGAGACGGACACAGGACTCACAGCTTTCTAACTGCATGATGCATGTCTGTACATCCATGGGGAAGTTCTTCAGGTCCATGGGACAGGCCAGAGTCAGTGTGATCCTGAGGAGAGGAGACAGCACAGGGTGATGCCAAACAGTTTGATCCCTCTCAGACACCCCTGTGTGACAAGTGAACTGTACCTTGCCTAAGACACACTGCTGTGCTGGGAGGAAGGACTCATCATTCATGTCCTCCCTGCCTGGAAAGCACCAGAAATGCTGAGCATTTGGGCCTGTGATATAATTCCCACCAGAGCTGCCTGCTGCAGATGGCATTTCATTGCAGAGTCGATTTGGGCTGTGCAGAACACAGAGTTCCCACACTAAACCGTTTTGCTGCTCCAGTCTCTGTTTCTTGCCTCAGGTTCACAACGACCTGCATGAGCAGCATGCCCAAACTCATTCTCTGGACCCCCCTCAAGCCCCCACCCCTGATGCATTTCTAGAGACTGTGGGACTGTTTAGAAATCTTTGAAGAGAACATTTCTGTGCCAGAGCAAAAGATAGACTTGGGTCAAGATGTCATATTGCTGTGAGGGAGGAGGAAAGAAGGCTTTGGTGGGATTTTCCGCAGGCATCATGCCCCGTGATTAGTCACTGTGATTCTCTGTACCTTCCTGACTTCCTGCTGTGCCTCTTGAGGCCTCTACTCTTGTCTCTCCAGCTCCATTTCCCACTGGATGCAGACTGCATTCTCTGTGAGACATTGCTGTGCTGCCTTACACCATGGTCTATGCTTAAAATGTTTGCTCAGTTCCACAAGCTAATCCAAAATCATTTGATTCAAAGACAGATTTGAGTTACTGGGTTTGATAATGCTGAAGATGCTGTTCCCTGAAGTGTTCAGATTGCTTTTTATCAACTTTTTGCCTTGATGTAGAAATAGTGGAATTTCCTGGGAGACAGGAATGGCATTTTTCTCTCACCAGACCTACAGGAAACTATAGCAAGAGGGTAAGACAGTTTAACTTGAATCTTTGTGTTGGAAGAAACTACCTGCTTGAGTTTAAAGGCATGCTGGGGGAGAACAGGTGACAGTAGAGCTTTCTTTCTATGAGAACACTCCATTGTTTGGTATTTAAACAAACACCTTAGCAATTTTTGGTAGTTAAACAAACACCTTAGTAGAAGAGAGTCACAATTAGCCTTTCCCCACTTGGCTCATCTCATGTCTGGGCAGGGGACTCCACCTCACATCAGTTAAAAACCTCCAGTTACATCAGCAGACAAGGCCCTTGAGAAGAATTTACTGTAACTATCTCCAGCTGTGTAACAGGGATGGTTGTGGCCAGACCATGAAATGCTGAGTGTATGCTAGATGCTGGGACAAGCTGAGAAAGGCTCAGAAGAGTGAAATCCCCCAGGATTTTGGGTGAACCCAGTGCTGAAGATGCTGAGTCTTGGTTCCAGGACACAGTCCACTTTCTGGTGAGTGCCTTGAATAGAGTTTGACTGAAAATAGTAGTAGCAAAAAGAGAATGGCAGAGCACTTCAGATGGAAAGTTTTGTGTAAAAGAGAAAGATTTTTTTCTATTTTTGGATGTTCTGTGCTCTTCCATCATGGATGTCCTCTTTCTTTTTGCCTTTCTCAGTTTAAAAGAAACCTCTATTTCCATTTGGACATGAGAGGGGGAGAAAAGTTCTTTCCTTAAAACAGGAGCTGAAGCGTTTTCAAGCTTTCTACTTGAAGTCAGTCATCAGCTCAGCCACGTTGTCCCCTGCTGAGTCATTGATCTGTTTTGCAGAGCAACCCCAGGGCTGGGGTGACTCAATACTCTCCCTCTGTGTTCCTGCAAAGCCACCTGGAACTGGGCTCCGTGTTACACTCACTGCCAAGTGGCTGGTGGCAGTTTTAGTACCTGCCTGCCTTTAGAAATTAGGAGTAGTGAGGTTTCCATGTTCAGCCAAAATGCATGGCAATTCTCCTATTGTTTTGGCTATCAGGGATCTGTTCTCTGGGCTGGAACCACGTTGTTTGAGGGAGGTTGTCTGGATCACAACACTAAGTTGTTTATTTTCCATTTTATAGCCCCAAGGCTGGCAAAGGGAGCTGCAGTGCAAGATAGGGTCAGGCAAAGTTACTTTTTGTACCGGAAGTCCTCAGGATAGAGTTAAACTTTCCCCTTTCAAGTTCAGAAAACTTGATCTTAGTTTTTTTTATTGGTTTAAAAGAAAGAGTGGTTTGGGTTGTCAGTGAAGTGAAGGTGGGGATTGTCCATCTGCATTTCAATGTGAATAGACAAAAGGCACAGCTGACCTGATCAGTTGTTGTCAGCCATCAGGAGGAGGTTGCATGGGAGACCTGCAGAGATCCCTTTCCACCACATTGCTGTGACACTGCTAATTGTATGATCTTCCACTTTAAAAAAAAACCCCAACATCTTATTTTCTTCCCATTGACAGAAATATAATGAATGGGATTTGGGTTGAGACAGAACTGCTTATGCATATGGGAAAAGGGTAATGACCTGCTCTGGGGCTGTGTGGATTGCAATGAGTTATCTGCAAGAAATATTTTTTTTCCTTTTTTTTTTTTTTCCCTTTTCCCCTCAAATTTGGCTTGTTGAGCTGCTTGCTATTTTCTCAGACATTCTCAGAGGCCTCTTCCTCTGAATGAAGCTGTTCTTCTTTCCCTCCTTTGGGATAAGCAACATGTACAAGGGGCAAAACAGAATCATAGAATCAAGCAGGTTGGAAGAGACCTCCAAGCTCATCAAGTCCAACCTAGCACCCAGCCCCAGCCAATCAACCAGACCATGGCACTAAATGCCCCAGCCAGGCTTTGCTTCAACACCTCCAGGGATGGCAACTCCACCACCTCCCTGAGCAGCCCATCCCAATGCCAATCACTCTCTCTGTGAAGAACTTCCTCCTAACATCCAACCTGAACCTGCCCTGACACAGCTTGAGGCTGTGTCCCCTTGTTCTGTTGCTGGTTGCCTGGGAGCTCTTTTCTTCCCACTGACAGAAATGGGAGCTCTTCCCACTGAGCCACCTCACCTGATACTGTAGAGGACATTGCCATTTCTGGAGATCCTCAGGAGCTTGTTGTCTGTGGTAATCTCATGGAAGTGGGCCCCTTTCTCGTTAGCAAAGAACAAGTCAGGCTTCCAGATGGAGTCCAGCATGGAGGGGTCCAGGTCCAGGGAGTCGTCAGGGTATTCGTTGTACGCCAGGCGTGGGTCGTTCCACTGCTGCCGCAGGAAGATGTTCACCCTGTAGTCCTGCAGGGCAGAGCAGGGGGCAGAGAAATGCAGTCAGGGATCAGAGCAGGCTGGAGGTGCTGGCAACTGGGCAGCAAGTACCAAAATCACTCTCAAGAGCAAACCGTGTCTAAATGGCTGCACAGCCCACATTCCCAAGCCATGGAGTGCCTCCTTGGTGTTATTCCTCCAGGAGCTGCTGTTATTTTTAGCTCTGTAGCTTACAGCTATCTCATAGCATGAGCAGCTGCCTGTCCTTTCATCCCTCCATCACTGTAATCATCAGCTGTGTGTGAAGAGTCAAAACCTCCAGACTGAACCCTGGGGCTGGAGAAGTGATGGTTAGTTGCAGGAATCATAAGGGCTGGTGTCAGCTAGTTGACTGTTGCAAAGGATTTAAGGGGGAAAGGAGATTGAAGGCAACATCCTTTTGGTGTTGAACCATCCCACATTGACCCTCTGTGGTACCTCCAGACTTTGGGAAAAGACACAGTGAGACAGACCATCAAAGCCAAATTCCCTGTGTCCACTAATCTAAAGGTAAGTCAGATGAACTGATGGGAACAAATATCCTTGGTGAGACCATGTGAACGTGGCAGGGATGTGCATGAAGTCTGCTCTCATGATCCTAGAGTGTCTGTCAATGGGTTCATGTCCAAGTGGAGTCCCTCAGGGATTGGTCCTGGGATCAGTCTTGTTCAACGTCTTTGTCAGTGCCGTGGACAGAGGCATTGAGTGCAGCCTCAGCAAGTTTGCTGATGACACCAAGCTGTGTGGTGCAGCAGACAGCTGGATGCAGGGATGCCATCCAGAGGGACATGGACAGGCTGAAGAGGTGGGCACAAGCCAATCTCCTGAGGTTCAACAAGACCAAGTGTAAGGTCCTGCAGCTAGGTCGAGGCAATCCCAAGCACCAATCCAGGCTGGGCAGGGACTACCTGGAGAGCAGTCCTGAGGAGAGGAACTTGGGGGTGCTGGTGAATGAGAAGCTCAGTGTGAGCCAGCAGTGTGCACTTGCAGCCCAGAGAGCAACCAGAGCCTGGGCTGCATCAGGAGAAGTGTGGCCAGCAGGCTGAGGGAGGTGATTCTCTCCCTCTGCTGTGCTCTCCTCTGGTGAGACCCCACCCGGAGTACTGCATCCAGTTCTGGAGCCCCTATTACAAGAGAAGGGCCACGAGGATGCTCAGAGGGCTGGAGCTGCTTTGCTATGAGGACAGGCTGAAAGAGTTGGGGCTGCTCAGTCTGGAGAAGAGAAGGCTCTCAGGTGACCTTCTTGTGGCCTTCCAGGATCTGAAGTGGGCTACAAAAAAGCTGGGGAGGGACTTTTGAGGCTGTCAGGTAGTGACAGGGCTGGGGGGAATGGAGCAAAGCTGGAGGTGAGGAGATTCAGACTCTATGCGAGGAGGAAGTTCTTCAGCATGAGAGTGGTGAGAGCCTAGAAGGGGTTACCTAGGGAGGTGGTTAAGGCCCCATCTCTGGAGGTGTTTAAGGCCAGGCTGGATGAGGCTTTGGGCAACCTGATCTAGGGTAGAGTGTCCCATGTTTTGGATGGGGCAGTTCATAGCCAAACCCATCTGTTTCAAACCACTTAGTGCCATCTGCATCCTTGGAGCAGAGAAGCTGCTAATGACATAATGATTATGACAACAGCAAATGGACCAAGGGCTTGATGCTAAAAGAAGCAGACTTCTGAACAGGGAAAAGAGTTACAACACTCTCTCCTGTTGATGCTCTGAATGTCACCTTCACAAGTCCTAGTGCATCCCTCTGACTTAATTTATTCGTCTCTGTCAGGCCTGGATAATGTGCCTTGAGAAAAATATGAATAGCTGCAGACAGGGGGGAGTCAGGGTCTGAAGCTCAGGCCTGGCTCATCAGGCAAATCTCAGCAAGGAAAGCAGCCCTGGATCTCCTCTTCCCATGGCATGCAGCAGTTCTCTGCACACCTTGTATGCTTTCAGCTCTCCCTTTTCTGTATGTAAAGATCTGCAGCCATTGCAGTCAGGGGAAATCAGTGTCACTGACCTAATAGGTAGAAAGCAAAAGGTTGTTTTGCTTATTCAGCTACAAATAAGCTGGATGCTAGCAGGTCAGCTCCAGTTAGGGACTTATGTCATGTACAACACAAATTAAACTCATGTTTGGAAGAAACTTCAGTGGTAGCTGCCCAGAAGTGTTCTCAGTCTGATGGAAGGGGGGTGGGGGGAGGGGAAATGGAGCCAATCTCTCTGTGTTGCTGTGGATAAGCTTTCTTGCTGGAGTAAATTCACTACTTCAGCTCCAAAACTTGCTAAAAAGGAAGGAATGAGTGAGAAGAAAGGTTTGTGGGATGAATGGAAAGAAATTTCTCAGAGTAGATGGCTATGAGGAGCCTCCTCCTAACCCATCTCCAGAGCCCAAGCACCCTGCAGTCACGTCCTGTGTCAGGGGCAGTGGTGGTTGTGTGGTATGAAAGGTTGTGCCACCTCCATCCAGAGGGTGTTCAGTAGTGTGGTAATTCTGGGGTGTGCTACTCCTGCTGCTCCTTTAAAGACAGGAGTTTGCAGTGGATGTATTGGGTTTTTTCTATTGTTGTTGTTTGGAATGTAGAGACCTGAGCATTTATGTAGGGATTAAACACAAGGCAAGGACAAACAAATCTAATCCATGCACTGAGTGCGGTTCTGTGGCTTTGCTCTTCTATGGTGTTAGGATTGTACCTGTCTGTGTGTGTGTTCATGTCAGTGGATTTATTTCACAGGCCTGGCCTGGCCACTGAGAATGGCTGTTTTGTCCCTGGTGCCTGGTCCAGTGTGACAGTCACATTGCACCATAGCAGTGAAGGTGCTGAGCAAACCATCCAGGCTTATTTGCACCCAGAGGTGGAAACAAGCACTGTGACTGCAAACTGGCCATGACAGTGCCTGAGGAGCCAGCAGGAGGCATGGAGAGCAAATGTGGTATGTCTGTGGCTGTGACATAGCCTAAGATGAGGGTTACAGCATTTGGTACCAGTGCAAGGTTGCCATGTGTTGAAAACTTTGTGCTGGGCATTGGAGCCAAGCTCAGAGGTGATGACAGAACAGCACTCATTGATTGGCTGCCTGGAGATGTAGTGTTTCTCCTAGATGCTGTTGTATGAGATCTTAATTAGCACCACCAAGGAGTCCATGGTTATTCCTAAATGGTGGGCAGAATGGACTCATTTCCAATGTGAACTTCCAGGCAAAAAAAGAGCTTTAACTGGGGCTGCAAACTCAGCAATGGAAAAAAAATCTCTTTCTCTATATCCTCCTTATCACCGCTTGAGCTCCTCATTTGTGTGCCATTCACATCCAGGCATTGATTATCTTGTGCAGCCTGCTCCTCTGTCTGGCTTGGGAGTGAAGAGCAGCAACTCTGTGTCATGAAGGCATTCAGGAGCTTTGCAATTTGGCATAAATGCTTTGTACTCCCAAGGGGGGAATGACACAGGGCAAGAATAAAATAACTGAAGTGATCAAAGTAGTTCAGTCTGATAATGCTGAAATGAAATTGTGCTTAGTGACCTCGCAAGGAGACAAGGAAACAGAAGATCATTGGAGACTTTTCCTTCCCAAGACACCACAGTCTTAGTATCTGATGGTCTGTGAGCTGATGAAAGCTGTGGCAGGCTGGAGGTAGTGCTGTGGAGAAGGGATGGAGGCTACCAAGAAACTGAGTTTAAACTGGCAGAGGGAAGATTTAGACTGGATGTTAGGAGGAAGTTCTTTCCAGTGAGGGTGGTGAGACACTGGCACAGGTTGCCCAGGGAGGTTGTTGCTGCTCCCTCCCTGGAGGTGTTCAAGGCCAGGTTGGATGAGGCCTTGAGTGAGCTGTGCTAGTGGGAGGTGTCCCTGCCTATGGCAGGGGGTTGGAACTGGATGATCTTTGAGGTCCCTTCCAACCTTACCATTCTATGAAACTCAATAGGTTACAACTCTTTACTCAAGGGTTCTGCACTGAACAATTTTGGTGAGAGACCTTTGATTAATTTACGTTTTGCCGTTGGAAAAACCAGGATAGAGGTTGAACTGCCTGAGGAGGGGATTCTGTTGCCCAGCTTGGAGAGCAGGGCACAGGGTGCTGTATTAGCATGGAGTTCATTCTCTAGAAAGGGAAGAAACAAACGTTTTTTAAAGGCTATTTGCCCTGCAGAGGAGAACTACAACTGACTGATGGCAAAAAAAACCCCAACCCTCAGCAAACCCAAACATTTCCATTTCCAGAGAATCAAAGAATGGTAAGGTTGGAAGGGACCTCAAAGATCATCCAGTTCCAACTCCCTGCCATAGGCAGGGACACCTCCCACTAGCACAGCTCACTCAAGGCCTCCTCCAACCTGGCCTTGAACACCTCCAGGGAGGGAGCAGCCACAACCTCCCTGGGCAACCTGTGCCAGTGTCTCACCACCCTCACTGCAAACAACTTCAATCTAACATCCAGTTTCAATCTCCCCTCTGCCAGTTCAAACTCATTGCCCCTTGTCCTGTCATTACAAGACCTTGTCAATAGTCCCTCCCCAGCCTTTCTGTAGCCCCCTTCAGATCCTGGAAGGCTACTCTAAGATCTCCTGGAAGCCTTCTCTTCTCCAGGCTGCAGAGCCCCAACTCTCTCAACCTGTCCTTACAGCAAAGCTGCTGCAACCCTCTCAGCATCTTGGTGGCCTCCTCTGGACTGACTCAAACACTTCCATGTCCTCCCTGTGCTGGGGACTCCAGAACTGCACACAGGACTCCAGTTGCCTTGTTATGATCTGTTCTGTGCTTATCATCCCTGTGGGACTGATAGTAGGTTTTAAGAATGACTGACTACAGAAAATTGAGCTCAAACCCCAGCCTTTGAGTGCTGGTACTTATGTGTTTTACTGACCCTGGGGCAAGTGGGCCTGGTATTCAGTGTGTGTGACCCATGTGTTTTGCCAGTTGTATCTGCTGTCTGCTGCACTCTGGCTTGTGAGTGGCTGCAGTGAATTGCTCAGCCTCTTTTGCAGGGTGGTTTTGTTGTCTCCTTGGAAGTCTCACACACAGATGGCTCTAAACAAGTACTTAACATTTGGACAGTTGCAGCCTCCAGCTTCTCCCATCCTTAGGAGATGCTGGGAGACCAATTGTGCCTGTGATGCAGCTGGCTGGAAGGTCACATTTGGTTTGCTCTTTTCAGATGGAATAACTGTGGCATGAAAGCAGCAACGATAAAGTTGCATATATACAGGACTGGAGCAGCCCTGCTATAAGGACAGGCTACAAGATTTGGGGCTCTTCAGTCTAGAGAAGAGAAGGCTTTGAGGAGAGCTTACAGTAGCCTTCCAGTATCTGAAGGGGGCTACAGGAAGGCTGGGGAGGGACTATTGACAAGGTCTTGACAGGACAAGGGGCAATGGGTTTGAAGTGGCAGAGGGGAGATTGAAACTGGATGTTAGGAGGAAGTTGTTTGCAGTGAGGGTGGTGAGGCACTGGCACAGCTTGCCCAGGGAGGTTGTGGAGCACAGAAGCACAGAATGTGATCTTTGATCACATTCTGTGCTTCTGTGCTCCACAACCTCCCTGGAGGTGTTCAAGGTCAGCTTGGATGAGGCCTTGAGTGAGCTGTACTAGTGGGAGGTGTCCCTGCCTATGGCAGGGGGTTGGAACTAGGTGATCTTTGAGGTCCCTTCCAACCTTACCATTCTATGATTCTATACACTGGGTCTAGGGGAACCTGTGCTGGCTGTTTTGTGGCTTTCTGTCCTTTAGACTCCCATTTGGTGCATGTGTTATTGTTTTTAAAACATAAGCCTGGGTCAGGTCATCTAAAACACTTGAGTCCAGCGCCTAACAGCTCCAGATGATGACATAAAAGAATATTCCTTGCTCTCTCTATGCCTTCTCTGTACACAGAGTGCTCCCAACTGCCTAGGCCAGTGAGGGAGCCACAAAACTACATCTGCCATGGGGAGGGAGATCAAGGGGCATAGCTTAATTCCAAGTCTGCTGCTACAGCAGGAAGTTTGCTGGATGAAAAGCTCAACTAACCCTACCTGTCACCTCCTGCTACAAAGAAAAGCTAAAGATGGTGCAGTTAATTCACTTAAAAGGAGAACCCTGGTCCCCAGGTGCTTGCCTTCTGTTTTTGAATGAAGAATTTGTAGCTTTGCTACAGGTTTCCTGATCTGGTATGGTTGTGGAGAAGGTGATTGTATTTTTGCAGAGTTGAAAAAGGGATTTGGAGGCTTGTGATTGGGATTTGTTTTGTGTTTGTGATGGGAAGAAGTGAATAGAGTAGATGCATCTTGCACTTCTCCTCTGGAATGCCTGGCAGCTGGGTGGCACTGCTGCAGTAATGCTTTGGGACAGAAGGAGACCACCTGCCTCTTGCCTGGCTCTTGTAGTTGGTAATATTTTTACCTCTGAAGCCCTTGTTGGGTTCCCAGGATGTGTTCCCAATTGCAGGTTCCCTTGCCCTTAGGGCTGATTGCAAGTGAAGCTGATGGATACAATCCATGGGCTGCCATCTAGCAGGAATGTCCAATCCATTCTGTGCACCACTGCAGGCTTTCGTGTTAGGTCTTCAGTTCTACAGATGCTTAAAGGAGTTAACTTTCCTTTCTTGAAGTGAGCTCTGCTTTGGAGGAGTCCAGTTTGATGGATGGCTTGGTTATTTTTCTTTACTTGTGATGAGTTTCAGTCTTTGTTGCCTTGTTCATCTTGAACCTTTACTGGGCAGATACCAGTTTTCTGCCTAGCCTGGGAGTTCTGTGTCTCCTCTTGGTCTCAACTCATTTCCTTCACTTCTGAGGTGTGCAGGCCCAAGTGGTGCATCAAATGCCTGTTTGGTTTTTGTTTTGGCTTCCCCCCCCGCCTATATTCCTGTTTACTCTTCTTCCTCTGCGTTCCCTGATGTCTCAGGCTGTAAGTGAACATTCATCTCTGGTTTCTCTGATCCACTGCATGATGACCTAGTGATTTACATTGATTTGTAAGATGGGGCAGTGGTATTTTCTGTAGAAACTAACAGCCCCACCATGGAGATACTTTAAAGGCTCCTCTAATTGCATGTGTGCTATCCATAAAATCCCTGTGGTTCTTCTCCTGCAGGTGGTGGTCCAATGGTAACCAAATATAAGACAACATAGCACCCAGAACCTGGACATGGCCAGACTTAGTGTGTACAGTGATTGAGGTTTAAACCATAATGTTCTTGTTTTGGCCAGAGAAGCAGCTGAGGAAGTGTTACCATCCTCAGTTCTAAAGGTCAGTGACAGAGTTCTGCTTGGTTTATGGTGAAACACTGAATTGCATCTCTGCCACCCAAGCTTCCTCTCCACAGATATTTGGTCACTGCTCTGAATTCAAAGCAGTCTCAAAATCCCTTTGTGACAAGATCTTATGCCCTTCCCTGAAACCACACTGGGAGCCAACACTGCCTGTTTGACCTGCCTCACCAGTGAAGAGAGACTGGCTCCACTGCAGAGTGAAACCCCCAAAGACTTCTTCAACTTGCTGGGCTCTCATTTTTTGGATGCTTCAGTACCTGTGTTGCTTGTGTTCCTGTCAGCATTTGCAAGCAGCAGCAGCACATTAGATTGGGTTGTGTGCAGAGCTGTGTCAGCCTGACATCTGGACTAGCTTGTCAGAGCTGGCTTGGGTATTTCTAGACAAAGCAACATGCCCAGAGGGTGTTCTTGGGTTCCCATGGGAATGAATTTTTTTCCTATGGAAGATAGACTGTGAAATGAGTGGTATCTGGAGAGGATAGCAAGTCCCTGCAGCATGTCTTGGAGGTGAATGGCAGCTCTCATGTTAGCCTGTACTGGTTTTAGGGAACATCCTGCTTACAGGGATCCTGTGGCATCTTTGTTTGCTTCAATGTAGGGCAGAGGTACTGAAAAACACATCCTTGTAATGTGGCCTCTGCATTGCACGGGGATCCCAGGCAGGTCAGTCCCTCTCCCCTGCACTCTGGATCATCTCTGCTAGACTGTGTCAGAACTATTTGCTGCCTGTAACGCTAAAGGAGGTATCTAACAGGGTAGTTCATTAGCAACAGATGTGTGCTTCAGCTCTAATTCTTTAGTTTTGTATACAAATGAAGCCATGAATATACTTCTCACCCATGAGATCTGACAGATTCTGTAATCCAGCTATGAAATGTGTCATTTTCTGCGCTTGGACAGAGAAATGGTTTTGGTTTGGTTTGTTTTGATGGTTGGTTTTCATTTGTTGGTTTGGTTTTTGGTTGATTGGTTGGTGGTTTTTTGGGTTTTTTTTTTTCCCTACTCAGTTCCAAGCATTTCCAGAAGAATGATATAGGGCCAGAAGAAACTTCTAACCCCAGATTTTATATCTCTATATATGGTCTCTGACAGGGCTGTGCATGATGAATAACTTGTTCACAGTCTCACAGTATCACCAGGGTTGGAAGAGACCTCAAATATCATCAAGTCCAACCCATCACCACAGACCTCAAGACCAGACCATGGCACCAAATGCCACATCCAAACGTGCCTTGAACACCTCCAGGGACGCTGACTCCACCACCTCCCTGGGCAGCCCATTCCAGCAGTCAATGACTCTCTCAGGCAACAACTTTCTCCTCACCTCCAGCCTAAACTTCCCCTGGCACAGCTTGAGACTGTGTCCTCTTGTTCTGGTGCTGCTTGCCTGAGAGAAGAAGGTAACCTCCTCCTGGCCACAACCACCCTTCAGGTAGCTGTAGACAGCAAGAAGGTCTCCCCTGAGCCTCCTCTTCTCCAGGCTAAGCAATCCCAGCTCCCTCAGCCTCTCTCCATAGGGCTGTGCTCCAGGCCTCTCCCCAGCCTCGTTGCCCTTCTCTGGACACACTCAAGCACCTCAATGTCCTTCTTAAATTGAGGGGCCCAGAACTGGACACAGGACCCAAGGTGTGGCCTAAGCAGTGCAGAGTCCAGGGGGAGAATGACCTCCCTGCTCCTGCTGGCCACACTATTCCTGATGCAGGCCAGGATGCCATTTGCCTTCTTGGCCACCTGGGCACACTGCTGGCTCATGTTCAGGTGGGTGTCAATCAGCACCCCCAGATCCCTTTCTGTTTGACTGCTCTCCAGCCACTCCCACCCCAGCCTGTAGCAAGTCAAGGAGTATGATCTGTATGTAAAGCCTGGAACTCTAAAGCCTGGTCCTACCTGAATGCACAAAACATCTGAAGCTGGAGCCTTGCATTCTTCATTCAACACCCTTCCAGAGGAAAGAATGACCAAGGGAGTTATTAAACACCATCTTTCTGGATTATCTTTAATTAGCAGAGAGGTAAGGCACTGTACCTCCAGAGCTTTCATTTGCTGTTCACTGGTTATGTCACAACCAATCTTTAATGGTTTTCAGATGGAGCAATTATCTCCTTTTCCTAGTGGCTCCTAGTGCCTTGCCAATTAGATACAGCCTGTAGCCATGCTCACTAATTTTTGTCTGGTGAGTCTTAACTTGCAAATATTGGTTGTGGTGAGGTTTTTTATTAAAAAATCATTGTCAGACAGAAGTCTATCTCCTAGAAAAGAACCATCTAGTGATTCTCTTCATCTTTGTGAACCTGCCATGTGGTGCCAGCTGAAGCTGGGCTCGGTTGATTCTACTTCATTAAAATGTTGATTCGAACTTTTGGATTTCTGTGCACCCAAAGGGTTTGCAACCGTCTCTGAGCTTGGAGCCTAAGGCAAGACCTCAGAAAAAGAACATTAATTTCCTTCCCTGACCCTTCTCCTTTGCCTGCACAGTGTATTTTGTAGGGATGCAGATAGAGACTGTGTGATCTTCAACTGCATGCTCTGTGAGTCTCGTGTGTTGGCCATTAGTTTACTCATATCTTAAGCAAGCTTGTGAACATGGAGACATCATTCCCCCGCTGACATTAAAGAGGAGAATGATGCTGCACTTTTTTTTTGGGGGGTGTGGGGGGGGACTGCAGTGAGGCTGAGCCAGTAGCTGAGCAGCTGTGCTGTGATTTTTACTTACCATGGTTGTTTCTGCAATCGAACCAAAGCTGTTGATGAAAATGTTGCAGCTGACATTCACTGGTGGGCCTGCATGACAAATACAGATTGGAACAGCAGTTCACTGTGTGCTCGTTAGACAAAATATCACCACTCTGTCATCTTAAAGCCTATTGTGGGAACAGGCTGGCTGAGTATGGCAATGATATCTGGATGACCTGCCTTGGTTCCAATGCCAGTTTGACATCAGGCAGTGCTTTTGCTTCACCTTTTGTTCCTCTCTTTTGCTAGTTTGAAAATGAGGAGGCTGAGGGGAGGCCTCATTGCTGTGTGTTTGGGAGAACCTTTATATATCTGCTTGGTTAGTTTGAAAAGAGGAGGCTGAGGGGAGCCTCATTGCTGTGTGTTTGGGAGAACCTTTATATATCTGCTTGGTTAGTTTGAAAAGAGGAGGCTGAGGGGAGCCTCATTGCTGTGTGTTTGGGAGAACCTTTATATATCTGCTTGGTTAGTTTGAAAAGAGGAGGCTGAGGGGAGCCTCATTGCTG
>VWZE01018685.1:0-10000 GCA_013396675.1 Eubucco bourcierii
GTAGACATCATTATGTTTTCCTTTCACAGCCTATAGTTTAATTTTTTCTCTATTAAAATATTCCAATTAGCCTCAAACCAGCACACTGACTTTTTTGGAAGTGTGTTTTAGGGCACAGTCAGGTAACAGCCGAACCACTGCAGTGGGTTACTCTGATACTGCACATTCCTGTTGTGCTGACATGCTGCCTTCAGCAAGTGTCTACTGGCCTTGGCTACCGTGCCCCAGTGCTGGCAAGGTTCTGTATAGAAAAGCTCCTGCAAGCACTGAGAGGAAGAAGAGGTAAAACCTTAAGACTTTAAATAAACTGGATGCTAAGTCAAAACCTAAACAAAATGGAGGGGGGTGGGGGAGGAGATATGTAAAGGTGAACAAGCCTATTTAGTTATACATTATACCTGGCACTTAATGGCAGCAGTGAGCTAGTTAGTATACAGCATGGAAAAAATACCTGATGTAGTGCTTCCAAACTGCTTGACCCACTGATATAGGGTGGAGGGCAGCTGGTCCCCCGGGAGGTAAAATTTCTCCCCTGATGCTCTCCATCTTATTTTAGTATTTCTGATGTGTGGAAAAGATCTCTCTGAAAACTGATAGGTTGTGTAAAGAAAGTGTTTTTCACAGGCATCCTTTAGCTTGTGGGGAGCATGTGCTGCTGCACTTGGATGGAAGGACACCTGCAATCTTTAAGACCCAATTAGTCTTTTCAGAAGGATGACGAGAAATTTGACCTTCTGGGGCTGGTAGAGAAAAAAAACAAACCTTCCTTTTCATTGCCTTTCGTTAAAGTTGGAAGGGAGGTCGGGCCTCCTGCCGCGGTGCGGGGCAGAGGACTATATCGATAGAGCTGGCCCTGTTGTGTTTGCAAGGCAACGCAGGTGCGAGCTGCCAACAAGCAGATGTTTGTACAGTGGCGACCTTGAGCACGGGTTCCTGACCTGCCCTTTCCCTCCTGACTCATCTTTCCTTGAAAAAGGGCTGGTTTCAGGCTGTGGCATGCATGTGAGCTTTCTCTGCCTGTAGAAAAAAACATTATTTAGAGGCCTTCATTAAGGGCTTCTCTTACAAGATGCTTTTTGATAATTAGAGGGAGAGATGCAGCTAGGATGCTGCTGAAGCTATTTTAAAAGGGCTTAGTTCTGCTGAAGTTTTGCATCCCTAAAGAGAGTTTGCTTCTTTAAAGAGGTGAAAGATGCTTTGTGCTGGGAAAACAGCATGGCAGGGGTAGGTTTTATCTGGGGAGGAATCTATGTCTGTGAACAGGCTGATACAAAGCAGTTTGGAATAAAGAAACATGTTGAGAGTGCAGGTGGGCTCTTTGAGGTGAGGCTTCCTGAGAAACTTAAGCAAATTGTAATGTTTTTATTAGTGTTAATAACCTCTTAATCGTAATGGGTGATCAACAGTTCCTAATACACATGTATGCCCAGGCATGCCTTCACGTGTGTGTGTCAGCCTGGTTTCCTGGCCTATTGCTCTGGTCTGTCTTCTTTTAAACCTCATCTGCAAGTTTACCTCCTGCTTAATTTTGTGTGTGTGAGAATTAAGGCTCATGTTTACTCAAGGAAAACAGAGATGGGTATTTTATCAGGGAAGCTAACAGTGGTGCTGCCAGCACCACTTTCCATTCCCACATCATGTCATACATCAGTTTCTGTGCTTTTGTCCCACTCTACCTGTCTGATTGTCCCCATTTTATGTCTGGACAAACTGGAAAGCAAGCAGGAGGAGAGTGAAGGGATACTTTATCAGAGACCTGGTCAGGGCAAGAGGAGGTATTCCCAAACCCTGTCAGTGCCATTTGTGTCATCCCTCTCTCTATGTTCTGGAGGAATGTGAACTCTTCTGTGTGCCCCCAAAACTGCCAGAGGAACCAAAAACAAAAGCAGAAACTGGGCAGAGAGATGTGGATTTGCAAAGAAGCTTCTGGTGAGTTACCACAGCATGAGGTCTCATGTTAATTAACATCTTCATTAATGATCTGGAATGAGGAAAATACAGAGGATACCAAGTAAGGAGGAGCTGCAAATATGAAATGATGACCAAAATATGAGAAAAGTAAGTGACAATGTGGAAAAATCTCACAGCCACCAGAGTCTCCAGTAACGCCTTGGGGAAATCCTGAGGTGGTAGGAGCTCACATGGAAAGTGTTACAGCAAAAGAAGTGCCCAAACGTGTTGAGGCTTCATGTGAGTGGTGCTGGGGCCCAAATGACCTGGTCGATGAAGTAAAGGTGTGGGTACAGTGTGACTAGGGTGAGCAAAGGGGGAAAGAAAAGTGAAGGTAAATTAGAGAAACTTGAATGAAATTACCAAATAGTGAGAAGAAAATTCCCTGGTGGACAGATGTCTGAGGTTGCTGATTCACTGCTAGAGTGAAGTGGTGGAGGCTCTGTTGTCTCTTACACTCACAGACTTGAAGCTCAGGAGGGACCCTTTGATAACCTGGACTGTGTGCAGATCCTGGGATTTAATCCATTGACTTTTGACTGAGCCAAACGCCTTGCTTTTGACTAAACCTTAACTGAGAGACATTTAAAATCAGACTGGGTGATCTAATAAGTGAATTGTAGGGCAACAACCTGTGCTGGCAAGAAGGTGAGTTACGTGATCTCAGGGACCTTTTCAGATCCTGGCTTTGCAAGACAGAATAAAGTGTGTATGTGTAGGTTGAACAAAGACATCTAAGTTCACATGGGACCAGCTGTCTGTCACTATGGACACTATCAACTCTAGGTGGGCCTGAAGACCTGCATAGTATGGAGCAGTTGAGGTTTATACTTTGTTTGGAGAGAGGCTGCTACTCAGTATTTGTGTCTATCAGCCAAACTGTAAAACTTATCTGTGCCAATACCATGTGTAAATGTCTGCATCAGGCAACGCCAGGAGAAAATGTCTTTTTATGCGCACATCTGAAGTGTGTGTACCAGTATGGACAGTGCAAAGGATTGCAGAGGGAGTCTGGGGAAAGTTTGAGTTACATCATCATTCCTCTCTGTGCAGAGACAGGAATGGGATTTTGGTGCTAAGTCTAAAGAAGGGTATCTCTGCATGAATAAGTTACGGATACCATTAATTTTTGTCTTTGAAGTATGAGTGATACTGAGTTAGGGCATATTACCTTCCACAGACACTGGCAGGGAAAGAGGCGAGATTAAGGGTGAAAAACACCCCATGAGCCAAAATATTCTCAGTAAACCTGAACTGAAGTGGATTAGTAGTGAGGATGTATTTTGTATGCATGTGAACACACACACATAGATGTTCTGGGGACAAGAAGGGGTCAGGTCTGGACTCTGAAAAAGAGTTTTCCACTAATTCCTAATGACTTCAGACAGATCTAAGCAACACCAGCTGGAACCAGACAACTTTGGCTCCAGAATTAGTGTAGATAATTTATCTGAGCAGTGCTTGAATAATAAGACTATTGCTGCTTTACTGTATCAGCCGGTGTCATAACTAGATAGAAAAGTTTAATATTAACAAGAGGAGCTGCCTTCAGTAAGTGTGTGTTGGAGAGCGAGCGGTCTCATTTTTAAAGTCTGTGTGTACTAAAATGTCAGTGTCTTGACCTCAGGGAAAGGAGTTCCTTAAAAAAAATACAAATACAAAGTAAATAGTCTCTCTGAAAGGTTTATTTAATCTGCTTTTCTTCCTGCCCTGATTTTTCTTAATGTATTTAAAACTTAATATTTACTCTAGCAAAACAAAATCTATAAAATAGTTTTTGTAGGCTCCTAAATAAGTAGTAGCAGCTCAGCTGGAGCCAGCCAGTAAGCGCTGCGAAATATGCATTGTAGAGACGTTTGAAGTTGTCCCCAGTGGACAATTTGCACCGTTCAGTGTTAAAAGGCTCTATTTCAGTGCTGTAGAAAGCCCCCCAGATCCCCTGACTAGGCAAGTCGAGTTTACAGATGATGTACTCCACTCAGCCGGCTTGTAGTTTCAGGGCTTAAGTGGCTGGCAGGGCAGAGAGGGGATAGTTAAAATTCTCAGGCTGCTAAAATGGAAAGTCCTGCAAAATTTTATGGCAGAATGACAACAGTTTTTGAAGGAGAAACGTTAGTGGTTTGACCAAGCAGGGAGGTTTGGCTGGGGACCCTCTTGACCCAGGATAGGGAGCTTTGGAGTAGGGGCTGTCTACCATATATTGAACCTGCACTGAATAGTGGAAATGGGAAAAATCTGTGCAGCCAGGTAGTGTTACAGACTGTTCTATTTCCTCTGGTTAAAAATGTGCCCTGCTAATTACTCTGCACTAAAAACGTGTCTGACAGGAGGTGTTTATACTCCATTTATTGCAGTATTGAGCTCCTCATGAAATTTGCCTTTGGTTTCTTCCCCTGTTAAGTTTAGGAGGAGAAAGTGTGTGTGCCATGTGAGAGAGACTCCACCGATTTTCACTGGCAGAGCATGCCAGCATGGAGATGCACTGTATGTCCTAGTGTCCATCTGTCTGTCCCTCCTCTGGAGGTGAATACAGTGTCAATGTGTTTCAGTTCTATGAGTTTTGGGGGGGAGGGTCTCTGCCACTTGGAAACCCTCTCCAGCTCATAATTCCAGTGTCAAAATAATTTTTGGGGTAAAAATTATAGGTCTTTAGAATAAAGCAGATGCAGTCACTTTCCTCATACCTTACAACCATCAGGTGGCATGGGGAAATCAAGAGCATGAGAAGTAATTTTTTCATTTCTATATTTTCTCCAAATCATTGTAATTTGTTTATCAACACCTTTCTGTCATTTGGTGGTGGTTATGACTTGAGAGTTTTATGTTTTTTTTTTTTTTTCTTGATTTAGGTTTTTAGTTTTGGTCTTTTGGTTTGGGAGGCTTATGCTTGCTTAGTAAGGGGGTTAATTTAGAACTGATGTGGAGATTTTAGGGTGGTGGGTGTTTTTTTTTTTTTTTTTTAATTGTTCTACTGAGAAGCTGGAAGTAGGTTTCTGACACTGAAGAATACCTATAGCCTCCTGTTGTGCATGGGGAAATGTGCTGAATTCAAAGGAGCTACTTAGACTGTCTCTTTTTTGCTGGAATTTACACAGGATTTCCCATTACCATTCAGGGAGTGAACAATGTACAGAAAATACGTGTATATCTTTTTTTTCTTTTCAAGAAAAAGACTCTAAGCAGCATCTGAGCTTTTTTTGGCAGCTGGTTAGAAACAACCCTGCAGGGGGATGGAGGTTTGAACATAGGAATAAACTCCAACTTGTATTTTGATTCTTTTAATTTTGAAATGGTGAGCTATTTCCTGCAGGCAGGAGGATGGACACTGCCTCCAGCACCTCGTTTGCTGGAGAGAATTGAGAGCATTTGGTTTTATCAGCCGCTGGCATGGTAATGAGCCTATTTCTATTGAAATTGGCTCATTACTATTCATTTTTGCTGGCTCTCGACCAACTCATGAACTGCTTTTTGATTTTCAGGGGAGGAAAAAAAAATAAAAATGTTGAGAGTTGGTCCCATTTACTGATAGAAGTAACAATGTGAGGACGTGCCATGTGAGCATCTGCACCATGACCCTCTGGTGTGGCTCAGCCAGAGCTGTTGTGGCAGGGGTCATCTCTGCCTTCTGAAACCTGAATACTTTGGTCTTGGTGCCAAGTAGTGGGATGGGGTTTATGAAGTATATACAATGAGTCCAGCAAGGTTTTGTTCAATTTACAGGTGACTTGACCAAATAAGAAGTTCAGTTATGGGAGAAGGTGGGCCCATATGAGTAATGAATGATTGTGAGAGCAACTTCATATGTCCTACATGCTTTGGAGGGCTGTTTGTGAGGTTTTTGGCAACCTGTCAAATTATTTTATTCAAGTGTATACAGTGACATTTAGGGGATTTTTTTTTTTTCTTATCTTGAGCAATGTGTAAGTTCTCTCTCTCCCTCACACAGGCCTTCATACTTAGACACGCATGTCTCTGGTAAAGGTTGTAGCAGCAGTGTAAATCAAAACTCAACTCTTTGAATGTCTGAAAAATCTTTCTTTAAAAATGCCTGTGTGTGTATTAATTATATATGAGAGTCACTTTATCCCCGTTACCAGTTTGAAAGAATTCAGCTAGACTCTGCCACCTGTATTTACATGTGACTAAAATACCATTAAACTATTCTAGCTTATGAAAAGATGAGATTTTTTTCCGGTGCAGACAAGGAACCACTGGCTTTTTCTAGATACCTGATGTGGAAGGAGCATATTTTTTTTGAGTGGGTTGTATGTAGCCCCTTCTCAAATGACTTTTCAAACAAAGCACCCAGACATCACTAACTGCTTTATAAAACATTCCCTCTAGTGTGAGAGAGAATTTTCTGACAGAGAAGCACTGAAGTTTATTTCTATATATACTTAGTCTCTTTCAAAATTGTTTTTTTCCTAGATAATTTCCCTTCAAATTAAGAAATGAAATAAAAATGCTAATTGCTTGTAGTTGAATTGTCTGTATTTAATACTGTTAGCTATGTGCCTCTGTGGTGCACAAGAAAGGAGAATGTTTGTTTTCTTCTATAATTTGAAAAATGAAAGTCAAATTGACTACTCTTTAAGTACCAGAAGCTGGAAAAATGATAGGCAGATGGGCTTCTATGAAGCAAATATTGTCCCTCCAGGTAAATACTGAACTGAGGATGATAGAATACTCAGAACAATGGCTGATACATCTTCAAACTTGTGCTGTGTTGCGTGTTGTTATAAGAAAATAAACTGGGTGGTTTTTGTAGAAGAACTAGCAGGTGTGGGTGGGTTTTTTGGTTATTTTTTTTACCCCTCTCCCCTTTTTTCTTTCTACTGGACTGAATGTGTATCTCCTTCAGAATAAAAAGACCCTTCAAGTTGGTGCAGAATTATTAATGGTACTGCTATAATCACTGATGGAGGAGGGCAACTTGCAGAATATGTAGAAGAACTTTCGGGGTCTTTGAGGAAACAGTTTTAGGTTTTCCTTTACATATGTGGAGCTTTCTGTGCTGGAGGAGTTCGTACAGTCTCAAGAATCTTGTTTCATGCTTTCAGCTCATCACCCAGTAAATCTGTCTCTGAGGTATCATGGATAGTCCAGGCACTTCTGTAGGTGGGAACCTCAATGAAATCTTGTAAAAATTTTCATCAACTTTATCTGGCTCATAACAAATTAAAACAACTTGACCCAGCTTCTCATCTGAGTGTCTCAGGTCAAGTATATTTACTTCTGTTGGTTTATTTCTAGAATTTTAAATACTCATCTTTATTTTTGTTGCAATAAACCAGCCAGAAGTGATCTGTTAGATAGTCTGAAGGGAAATCACTCAAGTGGCAGATGTTTGTCTTTGTTCATTATATAGCTGGAGTTTATTTAGTTTTTCACCAAAATTATCTTACATTAGAAAACAGGGGGGAAAAAAGGTTCCAAATTCCAGTCATCCTTGTCTTACATGGTATGGATCACCTGGACAAGTTATCAGGCCTAATCATCTTTGGTGAAGACCTATGATACTATTTCAGGAATCCAGATCACTTGAACAATCATTTTAAATAGACCAGTTCACGTAGTCATATCTCCCATCTTCCTCTGACCCCAGGGTGTGGAATCTTGTATGTGATGTAGGAAACTTGTGGCATTGGGAAACCTTGGGTTCCTTTGGATTGGAAGAGTGCACACATTCGACTGACTGGCTCTAGCAAAATGAGCATATACGATGTAAGGTAGCTGTGAAGCCAAAACAATATTGGTTTGGGATTTGGAGAAGCATGCAAATGGCCTTCATAATGTGACAGATAGGAAAACAGGATGTTCAGAGAGAAAAGAGAACAGTTTTAGCATCAGAGGTGGTAGAAGAGCCCATGAATCTGGAGTGTGACAAATGTGAAGAAATGATTAGGTGCATGATGTCATTTTGGTTTAAAACCTTTTGGTACCAAGCAGACATTAGTATAATTTTATACCATAGTGGTTTATCTAATTCCTCGACTCTACTTCAGTTCTCATCAGCACACCTCAGTTTGTCTTGGCAACAGGCTCCTTTCGGCTATCTTCTGGGACTTCTTGGTTGAAAGGAATTGTTTCTCTGAACAAAAAGCAGCAGCTGCTTAGCCTCGGTGCTAGGCCAAGACTGATTCAAGGCTGAAGACTCCTTGGATTTTAGAGACAATGCAACGAGAATCACTTTAGTTACTCTGAGGAGCTTATGGTCTGCATAAATTACATGGACAAAGAGTACTGTTAGTCATACTAACGGAGAGATTTTTCCAGGCTGATATCTGAGTTCAAAGCACATTAGAATCCAACTTTGAAAGAAAAGTGAGTTGAGGTGGTTTCACCTAGAATACAGCTTAGGCTGGAACTGGCTTTCAGTGACAGCAAAAAGTAGCTTTTCTCTTTTCAGGAATAAGCACTTTCCAGTACCTGGTGGCTCTGGACCATACTGACCCAGGGAGGAGAAGAGGGAAAAATTATGCATGTCATCAAACTGCATTGGAATTACTTGAAGTGATCTGAGAGGGTATACATAGAAAAGATGGGATGAAATGGCAAGGAAATCTTGTGTTGAATACTGAAACCTCCTAACAGAAGGATATGTTAGACTAAGGAGGAATATCCCGAGGGAAATGGTGGAAACCCCATTGCTTGGATAATTTCTAATTACACTAGACAAAGCACTTGAGAATATATTGTACGGGAAAATCCTGTAATGGCAGCAGGATGGACAGAGTGACCCTATAGGTCTTTTCCATTTCCAATTTCTACGATTCACTAATGATTAAGTAATTCACAGATAAACTAAACATCCGTATTGCTGGGTCTTATCCGAAACTCACCTCACCTATCAACCTTTTCAAATTTACCAATTAATAGTTAATTAGTTAATGTTTGTAAAGTGCTTTGAAGATGAGAAGTGCTAAGTGCTAAGTATTATTATAGAAATAGGGATAGATAAACTCATTTTACTTAATTTTGAACCCACTCAAACACTCATGGAGGGCTCAAAATTCATATTGAAGACTTGAGCGTTATTGAGTTTGCCTGCCTTGTAGAGGGATGTTCTGTGTGGTTTTTACGCTGTGATTAAAATGCAGTCATAATTCTGATAATGCACTTATCACACGTTTCTATATATGGTGCAGCAGTTCTAATCCTGATAAAATGTGCATGAAAAGCTATTGTCCCTGTCCTTACGCAAGCTGCAGTGTACAATACGAGCACTTTGCTTTGTACGTGAGTGCAAGTGGAACAGAGAATATGAAAGCTGTTTTCCATAATGACTTTTACCCTTCCAGCTTATGTTCATTTTTTTTTAATATATTTTTTTTCCCCCAGTATTTTTTAATAGTTTCAAATGGGTGAGTTAATATTTGGGAACGGACTTCACTGAGAATTCTGGAACGACCATGTTTTAAGTCCTCCTTATTCTTGCTCTTGCAAGTAGTTACAGGGATGTGCTGTGGTCTGAACTTTGACTTTTGCCACCTGAAAAGTAGCACGGTCTACTGTGTGGCATCCAACATGTGCACTGTGGTAGGGTGCTCAGGGATACAGGGATGATAGGACTTTTTATGGTCTGTATGAGGGTGAGACTGTGGATGAAACTATATTAAAGCAAATTAGGAGTAATTCTACCTGCCTGAAGTAAGACAAAACCAAAATGATTTATCTTGGATGAAGTATTAAAGGACTGACTTTTGCTTTTGTTTTCAAAATGAGCATAAATAATAATAAAATGTTCATGTTCAGAAAACAAGATCTACATGAAATAGAATACAATAGAGATGATAATTTCAACACACTGAAAATGGCTGTAACTGGGTCCTCATTATCTTCCTATTGCTTTTTCCAGGAGAGTTCCTTCCCCTGTCCCTGCCCAATTAGATATTCCTGGGACGTAATTTCTAGGCTTCAGAACAGAAGTTTGTTAATCAGTATCTTAAATTTATTTGTAGCAGAGCAAAGCAAGCAGTTTCAAGTGGAGCTCACTATAGTCAGGGCATACAGTTTGAGAGCACAATAATGATTTGGGAAATAATGTCAT
>VWZE01018685.1:14940-32447 GCA_013396675.1 Eubucco bourcierii
CAATATGACTTTCGTTGCCACAAATTCTGATTCCTTGCAGACCATAAAGGTTGAAAATGTTGGTGGGGGAATTTTGCAGCTTCAACAAGCTGGTATTTTCAAAGAGGAGCACCAGACACAGCTCATTGGATTAAAATGTCTCGCTTGTGATAGCAGTGATTTTTGTTGTGGAAGGATGCTTCCACACTGTCTTCTTTCAAGGGAATGTATATTAAGCTCTATGGGTAATGTTTTAACAAGAAAATCCTTTTTGCCAAAGTAAAATTCATAGAATCATAGAATGGTAAGGTTGGAAGGGACCTCAAGGATCATCTAGTTCCAACCCCCTGCCATAGGCAGGGACACCTCCCACTAGTACAGGTTACTCAAGGCCTCATCCAATCTGGCCTTGACCACATCCAGGGAGGGAGCATCCACAACCTCCCTGGGCAACCTGTTCCAGTGCCTCACCACCCTTACTGTAAAGAACTTCCTCCTAACATCTAGTCTAAATCTCCCCTCTGCCAGTTTAAGCCCATTGCCCCTTGTCCTGTCATTGCAGGACCTTGTAAATAATCCTTCCCCAGCCTTCCTGTAGGCCCCCTTCAGATACTTGAAGGCTACTATCAGGCCTTAATTGTCTTAAGTATTTTCAGTTTGGAATCTCTAGAAACTGTAGTTAAAATTGGGACCACACTCTTATAAAAAATGCCATATCCTGAGCAGAGTAAGGTTGTTGGTGGTGCGTGTGGCGAATCCCTCGGTGTTGAAGTGTAGGCACATAAATACCCGCTATTTTTATATTTACTGAAATACAGGGGGGAAAAAAAGTATGTGCAAACCTCTTGTAGAGAGAGGTGTTATTCTGACAGAGAACCTTTTCCATATGAAAGGTATAATCCTGGTGTCTGGAGAGCACTGGCCATTGAAACTCAGCCCACATCCCTCTTACATGTTTGTTGGAATAACCTGGCTAGATAGGACCCATGCAAGGTTAGTTCAAGGTATCTGTGATAAGATCTTTTTTGTTGTTGCTCTTTTATGTAAATACAGCACTCATAAAATATGCTGACTTTGACAGCAGGTGAGACACAGAATTCCTTCCTGTAGACACAAGAGGGGTCCACGGTGAAGCCCTAAACCTGCCCTTGCCCCTCACCCCGGCCCTCCTCCCCCCCTATCCCCCCGATTCCCTGCCCAAGCTAGGCTGATGTTGCCAGCAAAGCCATGTCAGCTGGAATGCGGTTCCTGTGAGCTAGATACTCCAGGCATTGCAGTGTTGTTCATGCAGGTTATGGCAGGTGTTTGGTGGCAAGGACTTTGTACCATGACAGGTCTTTAATGGATTCGATCAAGTACACAAATACCGTGACAGATGACCAAGTTGCAAGGAGTGCAGTTTATCCAGGAATATCTGCTTGTTTGCTAAGAAACTGTTGTTTGGGAGAAAGAACTTGCTTTGCTTTTTGTTACTATGACTGTCAACATAAACACACCATGCTCCTCTCTGCACTTTCAGGGCTACCTGTCTGCACCTGCTTATTGCTCTGCCAAATAGGAATATTTTTGGATTCGCCTTATTTCCTCTCCAACAGCTGTCCTAAAACCTAGGACTTCTTCATCCACCTTGCATTTGTACTGTTCACCTCAAATCTTTCCTCTTACCAGCCTGCCTCATTCTACCTTGTCTTTCTGACCTCTTTTTCCTTAAGGATTGAATCCATCCATGTAGTGGAGAGCCGCAAGCCCAGAGGAGGAGTTGCGTTACATTGCATGAAGGCTAACCTCAACTTTCTGCCACAGTCCCCACTGCACAACTAAACAGAGTTGTGTATGTCCCATGTGGGTTTTCTCTGTGCTGACCCGTTTGCTCCATCTTCATCCAGCCCCTACCAATGTATGGAGGTATAAACATGACAGCCTGGGACTCTTCTTGTTCACATCCCAAAAGCTAGAATTATTTGTCCTTAAAATCAACTTCAGGAAACAGAAGTTTAAAATGCAATATACTGGGTCAGGAAACTGTAGACTTTCTCCCTTGAACTCAGGGAGTGCATCTAGTGAAAAAGGAGCTGCTGCTGTACTTTGATATTTCCTGCAGATTTGAATAAGGGGACAGGTGGTTAAAACACATGGCCCTATTTTGGAGTGTATTAAGAAAGAAGTTGTTCCCAAATCTGTTGTTTTTTTATGGGTGTCTGTGTGTGTTTGTACGTACATATTATCTAAGTATACTTTATATACCTAATTTTTATTTGGCGTAAAATGATAAATAACATTAGAACCATTTTTGACTAAACCCCTGCTTACATGGTTAATGGAGGAGCAGCAATTATTTCATAAGCAGCACTCTGCAGAGTTCATTTAATGCCAGAGCAGCTTTTCTAGAACCAGTTTTAAAGTTAATTATCAAAGGCAGGCATCTTCTATCCATCGCCTGTGGCCCCCCGCTGGGTTTGTTGTTCAGCTTTCCTTAGGAAAGAGTCGCTCTACAGAAGATCATCTTCATGGTGTCACAGTCCAGGGAGCTGAACACGTCCGAGCTAATCAGCTTAGAACATCAGTATCATCTTAATGTGGGATTTGGGACCTTCTGGATGCAGGGTGAGAAGCTGAACTAGTCTGCAAGCACATCACTTTATTCCTTTTGCTTTAAGCAAGAATAATTTGCCTTTTTTCTCTCATCTTTCTTCCTTGTTGTTTTGCCCCTGAAAACTGTGCGGCAAAAGCAACCTCCAGGGTGGACACTAAATCTTCTGATGCAGGCAGAGCAGTGATAACATCTGAACTGAGGGTGCTTTTCCAGGGCATGCTTGACAGATGTAGCAGGGCCTTTTAGGATTTAGTACTGGAGCATATCTATTACGCGCGCTGCAGCACAGCTTGGCAGGAGCTGTGTGGTAATCTCCCATGAATTCTGTCTGACTTATCAGAGCATCTGAACAGGTTCCTGCAGGATGCAGAGTCACTGCACCAAGTTGGGGAAGACAGACCGTACACTTCGAACTCCTTTAACTCTTGCTGGACCAAAGCCTTTCTGTGCTGAGGCAGTGATTTTCTTTTCCGGGAGGAACGGATGCCTTTCTGCCTCTCCTTGTGCTTCCTCTTCCTTGTTCTCTACTTCCCCAAAACATGGTTTCAAGGAGTAAAATCTAATTTCTACGTATCTGAAAGGGTAAGAGTAATTGCTTTAATGGCATGGCAGCCTGCCTATTTCTTTGGCAGAATGTAGTAAATATTATACATGTGGTGGAATTTAAGCTTTTGCTGGTTGCAAGTCCAGGACTCTGTTACACACAGGGGTGTGTGCTTAACAGCTTTATTCCCTCTCTTTGCCCTATGTATTTTATCTGAGTCTTACCAAGCAGAGTATTTAATGTTCTATCTTCATCTGCAATAACAATTATGTTAGTGTTTTATATATTTCTGTATATACAAACACACACTTGCACACACATGCACACACACGTACATGTTAAAATCCACCCCAGAAAGATTGATCACAAACACAAAATTGTTTAGATCACAGATTAAAGTTTAATTTTGGAGTTTTGCTTTAGGGTTAGAATTAGCTTCAGAGTGTGAGTTGCATAGGAGGTGCTGTAATTTGTTTTAAGGATAAGGCCTTCAGGCTGCTGTGCATAAAATGAGCATGATTCCTTATTCCCACGGTTGATTTTTGAATGGAAGTGCAATTAGAATTTTTTCACCCAGAAGCACATACAGTACAGAGCAAAGATAATACCTTGAATGCATATCAGCTTGGGGAACTTCTCCTGGAATTTTATTTATTGTTCACCTAGCACTAATTCAAAAAAGATCCATGCAAACCCTAACAATACAGCTGCTCTTTAATTTGGAGTCTAAGTGTGTTTGTAGAGACACTTTCAGGGGTTTTATTATTACTGAGCACAATTTCAATGGTGAATTTTAATGTCAGACACAGAAATGTGCAACCAGTCATTTCTGATAGAATGGGAACTATTACAAACAAAACATTGATGCAGCACTGGCCTCTGTTAATCCTCAGTTGCTGCAGATATTTTCCTGTCATACCAGGAAGCTGCACTACTGACTGGTATTGAACAGCCACCATCTGCATATGAGAGGTATGTAGATGATATCTTTTCTGATTATTGATGCTGATCACATTCATCTTCCACTGGAAGAATGGGACAATCAATACTCACAGAATATTCATTTAACCTGTGAAAGAGGGGTGAATTCCTGCATCAAATTTTGGGATGTCATGGTCACTAAAGAGCCAGATTCTGACATTTCCACTGCATGATATAAAAAAGATACTGCCTCGGGTAGACACATGTTAGACATCACCTCAGTTGCTTGCCATGAAAAGAAGGCAGGAGGCAGGAACTGAAATAATAGTTTGGGAAGTTTGCTGTTGCAAACTATTTGTTTTTCCTTACAAGATTTTTTCTAAGATTTTTATGCGTATTCCTGTGTGCGTGAATACAGGGACTAATTTAATAATGCCATTGTGGGCTTAATTTGGGCTATTTATACCCAAACTGAACCTGTCTAGAAATCCAGATGTGCCTGGGTGTGTGCACAATAATCCCAACACAGCACTTCTGAAGAGCTGGGCTGCATTAGAGGCTTTAGAGTCCAAGAAATATAAAAAGAAAGTTTAATTTTTTTTTTTTTTAAAGGCAAAAATGTTCTTCTCCCCAAAAAGCTGCTTTTGCAACAGGATCCTATGGGCAAAGACCACTCTTATTTCAAGGACTTTCAGTAGTTCAGTGGGCAACCAAAACCAGGTAGTGAATGAGCCCTCCTCATTGAGGGGAATGATGCTGGGACATACCCTCTGGGCACGTGTGTCCTTGCATGTACAAATTGTTTCTGGAGCTGGGGTGCTTGAGAGAGTTTCCAGCAACACAAAAACATAGCCCATAGCCATTATTTTTATTTGAAAAAGGAAGGGTTTTTTTCCTTTATTGAACAATCAAAGAACTTTTTGACATTTATTTTGATGGCTGAGAAGGGGAAAAAAATAATCTATTCACTTATTACAAGGACCAGGAAGCATAAATCCAGGTTCCCTCTCAGACAGCTTACACACAAATTGTATTCAGGTAAATGGTCCCTAAAAATGCCTTGATAGTACAATGTACATTGCAGTTGCCAGAAAAGAAATGTAAAGCTCCCCATTACAAAGGATAATACAAAGAAAGAAATGCATTTTCATTATAGTCCCTTAGTTTCAGAGTATCTCAAGATTTGATTCAGGTCCTAAAGATATTATGAGGCAATATCTATGTTACCTTTGAGTCAACTACCATGTCTTGACACTTGATCAGTCTGTAAAAGCTCTGGGAAGAATCAGGAACAAACAATTTTATTTCTCAAACAGGAACTCGTGCAAGCAACGTGAACAAGAATGGTTTTTTTCTCCTCTAAATGTGACTGCAAGTCCTGTAATGCATTTAATCAGAATACTGGGTCAAATACAACATTTTTGTACAATCTCTTTCAGAAATACAACCTAGATTAAAAAAAAAAAAATTCCCAATAAGGACAGATCTTGAAAATTCCAAGAAGCTGTGTATATTAAGGATGTCTTATTCATGCCATTTAAAAGTGAGAAACATATTTAATCCGAGATGCTGAATAGGTCTTTTATGTTATGCTCCCACATGGAAATATAGATCTATATAGTCTGTTCTTACTTCTTCTTCCAATTTCTATGGTGTCTTTCCACTGGGAGACCATATTATGGCGTTTCAATACTAAAGGGGAGCCTCTAAGAAAGAGGGAACAGTCTTTTTAGCAGTGCCTGTTGTGACAGAACGAGGTGTAAAGGTTTAAAATTAAAAGAGGGTGGTGAAATACTGTCACAGGTTGCCAAGTGGTAGAAACCTTATCCTTGGAAATATTCCACGATGTGTTGGATAGGGATCTGCACAACCTGACCTAGTTGAAGATGCTCTTGCTCATTACAGGGGGTTGAACTAGATGACTTTTAAAGATCTCTTCCAACCCAAAGTATTCCATGATTCTACTTGTGTTAGAATAGCTCCATTTCCAGCAATATTTTTATTGGTCACTTACACCCATGTAAGTTTATTTGTTTTGATCCTAAATGGAGGTTTCTAGCACTGGTTTTAAATCCCGAACATAGCTATTGAAACTGTTGGAAAAACCGAAGAGAGCTCTGAAATAGGGCTAGTTACTCTTTGCCTAAAACATTGTAAGGCTTACCCTGGCTTTGCTAAATACTGACAGCTTGGGCCCAAAGGAGAAATATTTTCTCTTGTTGTCTTTGGGGTAGGTGATGTTGATTTTTTTTTCATTTGTTTGTTTTGTTTTATTGCATGTTGTTGCCTTTTTGTTGTTGTTGTTTGTTTCTTTGGGCTTTTTGTTTGTTTGTTTGCTAAATAACAAGTGGTTCTCTTTCATTCTAGGTTTTCCTCAAGCACCCAGATGTAGTGAATCACTTTTTTTCCCATGGCTTTATATCACAGGAGGAAAGCATTATTTGTGGCAGGACAAAATCAATGTACTTTAACTACAGGGGGAAAAAAAAAAGGTGGAAAGGCCAAATGATTTTAAGCATGTTTTGAAACAGATTTACTTTAGAGTGGTCTCTGGGTACGTGAAGGGGGTAAAAGGAACCTGATAGAGCATCTGGCTCTCTTAGGTGGTGCTACCCTGGTTAAGTAGAGGATCTATGCTTGTCTCAGCCACAAAAAGGAGAGCTCAGGGGTTGATGATGCAGGATGTGTCTGCCTGAGCTGCTTCAGGAGTCATTGGTCTTCAATCTCCCACTTACTGCCACATTGAAGGACAAAAATATGTTAAGATAATGTTAAGTATCTGCTCTGGACCATAGCACGGAAAGTGAAGTTTAGAAAGCTGCAGAGGAGAACTAGTACATTAGTAAGAGCCAGTGTACTCATGTTTCTACTATAATGTGAAAGAGTATAACACCCTACAGGTAATGACCCTACATATTCCCACCAAGCAGAGCATATTTTCCTTTCTAAATCCACAATCTACCTGGTGAATAAAAGGAATAGTTTAATTAATGCTGCCAGTAGAGGGAACTGATGTACATGTGAGTAGATGCAGCTGCATTTCTTCAGGGAAAAAAAAAGTTTAAAAATATAAGCACAAGCAAATCCATTGTACTTCAAGAGGAGGGTAAAGGTGCCATTTCCATCGCACAGATGTCAGTGGCTGGTGAGCAAGAAGAGAGAGCCTGGTTCTGTTTCCTTATTGAAGACTCCCACCTTCTTCAATAGCATTACTCATGGAGTAAGTCACAAAAGGTGGCAAAATTCAGTAGAACGTGAACATGTATCCATGAGGCTTTAAGAAAAGAGGTTTTGGATCATTTTTGGTTTTTAAGACTTCTGGGCAGAACTTGAACTGGACTATTTGAGTGAAGAAGCAGAGCCTTTTTTCTTCAATTCCTTTGCTGCAGATTTACAGAGAGTTCATCTTAAAACCACAGAAAGGTTAGAATGTTGAAGTGAGCTGCTAATGAAGTAACTGATGATACAGCCTTGAATGTTCTTTCCGTTTTCTCCCAGTGTGGGCAGCAGTGCAAAAAATGTAGGAGTAGGCCTGGGAGGTCAGAGAGAAAGGATTGGACAGTGCCAAGAACAAAATACAGCACTTCCAGCAACAATAAAGAAACAAGAAAAAGGCTGGTGTTAAACACCTCTTTGATAACAAAAATCACTGAATAGGGCTGAACATGATCTTGGAAAGTTTTGCTCAAAGTTGTTATTGCTGAAGTTACTGTTTTTGGCAGCAGGTGCTAATCTAAAGAGAGTGGTAAAGGTGGATAAACTAATAAAGATGGATGGCAGAAAATGTGGTGAATTGATTCACCTTTTAGAGTAACCCATTCTGACTGGTAAAACTCTTGAACTCAGTTGTAACTGTGGATTAACTATTGAAATTATTTATTTCAGGACTTCCAATGAATAACCTATTCATTTTTTTTTAAAGAAAGGTGGAAAGTAATTTGAGTGGAGCCTTTTTTTTTTTTTTTTTTTTTTGGTAACATCTATGCTTATTTTGAGGTGGATGGTTATTTCTAGTTTTGCTAGTTGGACACTGTGGTATTTCTCTTCGGAGATACATGAAATTGTGCTTAAGAATAAATGAATCCCTGAAGAGAAAAGTGAGAACATTGTCTCCTGCTTCCTAATAATAAAACCCAAATCACATAGGAGCCTTTATTCAGGTTCTGAAATATTGGAGCAAACAGTTGATGCTTTTTTTGTTTTGTGAGTTTTTTCATCTTCTTTCCCAGTTCAGGTTTCCGGATAGGATTGGAACTGAATGTGCCAAAAATACCAGGATAGAAGCTGTTCTCATGGGTGTTTCCATCTGGAACCTAATGTAGAAATGCCAGAAATCCTGTAGGAAAACCTGTTCTCCTGTGGTTTCCTGCCCGGTTTAACGTTTTTTATATGTTGGGAGAGTTTGGATTAGCAGCAGATAAGCAGAGAAACTGGATCTGAATGCCAAACTTTTTTTGAAGTTTTTTCATCCCCACTGGAAACATTGCAAGGCCCAAAGGCATAAGGTATATAGTCTCTCCCCTGCTGGGTAGGGTTTAAAGCTAGCTGCATAGTAATAAACAAATGCATAAATATATTCATGAATGAGTAGGGCTTTGCTCTTCCCTTCTTTTCAAGGCTATTTTAACTCACTCTATTATTTGAGATAATCTTTGGTTATTTGTACAAATATTTGTGTGTTCAAAAAGTTATATAAATCTTAGCAAGAGCATGCACTTGGAAAGATATTTTTCAGATGTTTGCTTTTCATTACTTCTTATTTATTACTGCCCGTTCAAATTTCTTGGAGGGCTGTGTGTGTGTGTAGGTCTGTGTGTGTGTGGGTCTGATTAGCTCAAAGAAGCCAACATCAGATTTCTTTGGTAAGGTTACTGAGTCCTAGGCTAAGAGTTATGGCAGATTGTCTCTGACACTGATGCCATAGCTTGCTGTTCCTAACCTCTGGCCCACCCAGATGCTGTCTTGCTCCCCCTCCTCAACAGGACAGGTGGGACAGAAAAGCTTGTTGGGCAGGGAGAGTCCTTACCAATTCACATCACAGACAAAACAGACTAGACATTAGGGAAAACAAATTTTTGTTCATTGCAGTAGATTTGGGTAGTGTGAAAAAAGGGCTAATTAAACTACAGCTTCCCTCCCCTAAACTCTGCTCTCTCCCTTCTTCAAGTTCATGTCTTCATTCTGACTGCTCCTCTACCCTGAGGAGTTCATGAGGAGTGGAAAAAGTATCTGTGGTCAGTCCATAATAGTCCCTGCCTGCCGCTCCTCCTGAATACATCTTTCTCACTGATCTCCTGTGGTGGTTTCTGTTCCACATACAGAGCACCATCGCAGTCTCTTCCTTCTTCTCTCAGGTCCTGCAGAGCTTCTCCTCACACTTTTCTTTCTTCCTGCTTTACCACTTTTTCCCCCTCATGCTTTACTCCTTCGCACTTCTCCCCCTTCATTTTTTTCCCCCGTCTTGCTTTTGTCCTCTTGTGCTTTCCCTCCTCGTGTTTTCTCTCACACCTTGCTGACAGGTGCTGTTTTACCCTCCCTTAAATCCACTTTCCCTGGTAAGTGCATTCTGGTAAGGCCTGGGTAGTGCTCTGCAGTGCAGCTGCTGGAGCTGCCTGGAACCAAATGAGCAACTCTGGTCTCCTCACAGCATGGCTGTTACCTGGACACTCGCAGCTGGTATGGCCCCTGGTAACTTTGTGGGTGAGCAATTGTTCATCCCAGCTTTATGAGCAACCTGGGAAAGGGGTGGCTTTGGGAGGAGTTTCCCGCCTTGACTGTGTGTTGGTGCTGTATTTCCCATGGGCAGCTTGCGGACGCTGTGGTGGTGAGGTGAGGCGAGGCGGCTTCCTCAGGTAACACCCATGCAGGTGGTGTGCTAAGGAACAAAAGTGCTTCCACACTGAACCTGCAAATACAGCGCTTTTCACCCAGAGTTGATCATTTAATCTCTAGTCGTGTTGTCTGAGTGGTGGATGACTTTGACCTCACAACAGGCAGAGGCTGGTTTACTGTAGCAGCTCAGCACTGAGATCAGGTGTGAGAGGCCTTTGGGAGCAGAGAGGCCCTTTTTTAAATCTTACATTATTTTATTTTATCTCGTGAATCAGGTTTAGCCTCTTTTGTTGCCAAAGTGTGGAATCTTGCAAATCCTCTGCTCCTGGCACCTCCAGAAGGCTGAATTTTTACTGCACAGTGACCTGACACATTTAGTCCCTTGTATAGAACTCCTTTTATCGAGATGGTTGTAGGTGAACGCATGCTGAGGGGTTTTCTTCTGCTTAATGATGCTTCTCTGTGCAGCAGCTACATACAGAAGTGGAACTCTCCCCCCTTTCCTCACATGCATAGCATGAAGGCACACAGGCATACCTGAGAACATTTGTATTGCATTTGCACAGGCCAACACTTCCCTGCCAGAAAGCTGTTTATTTTTGCAGTTCCCTCTCTTTTGAGCACTATCTGTACTGCTGTCTTCCCCCGCCATGGACACACATTAACTCACAATATCAGCTGCCGGTAGTGATCTTTGCAGAATGAACACCTGTATTAAGTTTGCAGAGCTAGTCAAAATGTTTACCAGGACTATTTAATAGGGAGATCAATAGCAAGTGGCTCTCTGTTTGTTTTAACAAAACAAAATTGGTTGCAGAGCAAAACCTTTTTAGAACAACAGCAAAAAACCTTCAGCTCTGGCATTACTCCAGCTCGGTGTAACAGTGTGGAGAGAAAAGGGCATTCCTGAGTACTTGCTCAGATTTATTTTCATTATGCAGTCGTTAGGGTAAGGGAGCATTAGATGGCTCTTGTCACAGGGAGACCCTCTCTCTATAAAGCAAACGTGTTTGGCAGTTCATTTGGAGGTATACTGATTTCTGTCTGTCAGCTCCAGCCTGACAGTGTCCTGACAAGTTGTTCTGGTAGAAAGTTGTTCAAGTTTGAAGTGTTGGTCACCCTTCTCCAAAGAGAAAACCATTCTTAACTATCCCAATTTTGGTGTCACGCTGAATTAACTCTTCTTTGTGTGGAGTCTGACTTGTTACCAACAGCCAAAACCCAGCTTCTCCAAGTTACCACATTTTCTCTTTATATAAGGGCTGTTTACAGTAGGTCACAGGCCACTGGTTGACCCACACAGTGTCTGATTTGGAAACTGGTAGCATCTCCAGTTGGTAGCTGACAAATTCTGTCAATTTGAGGCTGGCACAAAATGTCAATGGAATGCGATGAAAAGGACAAAATTGATTTCCTCCCCATTTTCCTGGAAGATATCTGCAAAAGGTTTTCTTCATTACATGTAAGCAAAATCAGTGCTACCTGGGTTTTTTGGGGGGGAAAACAAAAACCACACACAAAGTAATTGGGAAATATTGGCTTGTAATTAGGAGTGGTAAAACCTCGCAATTCTGTGATCTCTGACCTTGCTAAAATATATGTATGTTTAAAATTAAATGTTGACCTACCATTAAAAGCAACCAAATAAATATTTTTTTCCAACTTTTAGGTGAGAAGTAGGTGGTAAGCAAAATAGAAAGGGAGGAGTTAAATATTGTGTGTGAAACATGAGGAAGGCTCCAGAAATAAAACTGAGAGATATGAATTATGTACCAAGGAAATAAGTCTTTGAGTGCATATATCTCATTTCAAGTACTTTGAATCTCTTAGAAGTGCAAACCAATTGCAGTTTTTGAGTGCTGTAAACTGCACTACAATCTCTTTAGAAAATATTTTCAATGGCAAATTAACTCTGTTAAAGTTTACTTTCTCTGGCTTCAGCTTCCATCACCACGTCTTCTGACAGCTTTGTCTCCTGAGGGAAGTGTCTCATATTATTTGTTTTTTGATGACCTGTGTCACCATAAACTGTGGTAGACACCTTCAGTCACCCTTGATAAACTGCAAGCACAGAGGTCTGTAAGTTGTTAGTGATAAGGCTTGTTTTCTAGTGCTTTAACCATTTTTGTTCCTCTTTGAATTGTTTAAAATTAGGCAAATTCCTTCTTGAACTTTTGCTTCTGTCATGTACTCCTGTAGCAGCTGTGCCTTTGCCAAAGGCACAGGCAGGATGACTCTGCTCTTCCCTGAAACTTCTCGCTGTGTATCTGAGGTCTGTGTTAGACTTTGTGGATACCAGCAGGGAGCTTTTATGATCAACTGATAATATTACCCATCACTTTGACGTGGCTCAGGGTCTTACAGTGTTCTTACAGTGTGGTAGGCACTCTTCACTCCCATATGGATGACACCGTCTTGTTGCGGTGCATTATTGATGTTTACGGTTTGCCAAATGATTCAGAGTGTTTTGTGTGGCCTTTGATCCCACTCTCCTGCAGTCTCTGGCACCTGATCCTTTCATTAATAATGACTTTATTCTGTTTTGGGTTTATTTCTGGTGTTTGGGTTTTTTTTATTTTTTTCCTTTTTAATTTTTCAATCATTGGTTAAAAATGTTCTCTGGAATGAGACTGAGGCCAGGTGCAACTGACCCACTTAAAACTATTCCTACTGAATTTTCAGACTTCTTTTCACAGTCTGGTTTCAAACTTAAAGTGCTAGTTTTAATTTGTTTTATTTTGTGCCTTGCTTAGTTTATATCATGCTACTTACCTAGTCAGACCAACATGACTTACAAAAATCAACGTTATCACCCTCCTCAACTTCAACTGTGATCTGAAGTGTAAAAGCAAACACCAAAATGATAAAATTTGTTTCCTGTAAACCAGCACTGCTGGAGGTTATTGTCTCCTTTTGTATTTTAATATGTATCACATTGTCACAGTATCACCAGGGTTGGAAGAGACCTCAAAGATCGTCAAGTCCAACCCATCACCACAGACCTCAAGACTAGACCATGGCACCAGGTGCCACATCCAAACGCGCCTTGAACACCTCCAGGGATGGTGACTTCACCACCTCCCTGGGCAGCCCATTCCAGTAGCCAATGACTCTCTCAGTGAAGAACTTTCTCCTCACCTCCAGCCTAAACGTCCCCTGGTGCAGCTTGAGACTGTGTCATCTTGTTCTGGTGCTGGTTTCTGGTTGCCTGAGAGGAGAAGGTAACCTCCCCCTGGCGACAACCACCCTTCAGGTAGTTGTAAACAGCAATAAGGTCCACCCTGAGCCTCCTCTTCTCCAGGCTAAACAATCCCAGCTCCCTCAGCCTCTCCTCATAGGGCTTGTGGTCGAGGCCTCTCACCAGCCTCGTTGCCCTTCTCTGGATGCACTCAAGCACCTCAGTGTCCTTCTTAAATTGAGGTGCCCAGAACTGGACACAGTACTGTATTTCTGTATTTCTAGGATTAGCTGTTTTGTTGACTTAACCTGAGATTCATCCTCACACTATCTGGAGGATGTCATCAGCTTCTTTTAAATTTGGCAGAAATGTTACTTTGTTTTGGTCTTCTGGAGTCCTGTAAGCCACATAGGGTTCCTGTGGGGTGGAAAACTTCCATGCCCATTTCTTGAAAACTCTTGATGCATGTTTTCCAGCTGGCTGAATTCAAAACATCTCTGTTTTCTAGATGCCAGTTTAAACTCCTTTGACTCGCTGCTGAGATTGACAATATGCATATAAAGTCTGTTTCTGAAATATGGGAGACAGGTATTCACTGAATTCTTACATGTTTTCCCCATTATTATTACATTTTTGCTATTTTCCTCCAGTAACAGATGACAACATTTTTGTTCTCAATATTCTTTTTAAAGTCCCAGATAGCCTTTCTTCATTGATCTCTCTTTTTCCCCTTCCTGGCTCTCTTTGTCAATTTTCTACAGTTACTAGCTTTCAGTTTATAATTGTTGTTATCAATTTTCCTTTATATCATTAATTCTTTGTGTTGAAATAAATGTGTTTTCATTTTGTGTCTACTTTTACACTTAAAGTAATTTTTAAATACTGTCAGTTTCCCTCTGGAATTGTGGCCTTTGAAATCTAGGAATGCATTCTTAAGATGTTTCTGATTACAGTGAAAAGGTTCCTCTGTAGCTGATATTGCTCATAATTATTTCAACATTGTAAAAATGATTTTTTGTTTTCCAACGGCAGTGACATTGTGAACGTACATACCCGGACCCCCCAAAGTGCACACATTACTTTGGATTCAGTTCTATATATTGACAGCAAATATGATTGAGTCATGATCACTGGCATTTGAGCAATAATGAATTTTTACATCTGGGATTGGTTCTTCTGTATCTGTCATTAGGCAGCCTACCCCAAGCTGAGTTAAGTTAGGAAATTCGCTGTCTGTATTTTTTTTTTTTTTTTTTAACTCTGAGGACTTTTTAGTGCTGGTAGCCTGAGAACACCAGCATATGCCATTCAGATTGAAGTCCCATATGTTAACACAGTTTTTTTTTTACCAACACATGATGAATAAGTCCTTAAATAAGATGGTCATCCTGGGTTTTTTATGGTGTTTTGGTGGTGCATAACAGGCACTAAATAACTCCCTTCCTACTAGTTCATTTATAAGAAAACACACATCAGCAGTCAAAATCTTTTGACTTGACATGGTTGCAGAGGTCACAGAACTGTCATGGTTGGAGGGGTCCTCAAGGGCAGGGACACTCTCCACTGGGGCAGGAGCTTTGGAGACAGTGTATACCACACCATTTTGTTTTCGTCTTCTTGAGCTCTCAGCGTTGGGTTGTAACTATTAATTTTTATACTCTGATCATGTGAATTTTCTCAGTAATATCAATCAAGTCAAAACGATGCTTGCAAATCAGCAATTCTAATTCCTCTTATTTATTATCTGACTTCTAGCAGGAGTGTATAGGAAATTAAATAATTTCAGTCCTTCGTGCAAGTGGATGCCTTTGTAATTTTGTTCTCACCGCAGAGTTTTGAACTACAACCAAACGCCTCGCCAACATTTACCTAGACAGCAATTACACATGTAGCATTTTCTGACTTTTTCTGTTCATAGGACAGAAGCCTTATAAGATTGTGTACATACACTTGCTCCTGAGCAATTTGACCAGCTACCTCTGCAGAGATCCTTCCTACAACTTCCTTGACAGAGATGCACTCACTGTTTATCCCTACAATCTTCTCTTGCTCCTTCATATAAATTTCCAAATTACTGGTTAAGTATTTCCTTGATTTTCTGCCTTGTGTGGCCATTTTCTTTCCTGAAGGGAGTAGCTACACTTCCTAAGGAAGGTTCTTCAAAACTGCTACATTTTCTTCTTGTTACTTCTGTGATCATGTTTCCAAACCACAGCTTTGTTTCTTTTAGCTTCATTACCACTTAAATGTCTCTCAGAAAAAAATCTTTTCAGAAAATAAGAAAATAGAGCATAATCACTGCAGCTCAGAGCCATGCTTGCACTGCCAGTTTGGTTGTCCTCTGAAAATGGGAGATTCTCAGATGCCTTCTTCAAGCTTGCTCTGAGGTGACTGTGTTTGCTGGTTCTCTTTGCCTGCTCTAGATTCTGCCTGATAACTGATGGATAGATTCAGGAAAGCTGTTTAGCACCATTGTGCTCCCTACAGTGATGGGTAAATCAAGTCTGCCCGACTGAAAAAGACCCAAGGATTTGATGCGGGAATTCATCACACAAGAACCTAAAAGCTAGATGTCTCTTACCTGACATTTCTGAGGGTCCCCAAAAAAATCTTTTCTGTGCCCAAAGCAGAGACAAAATAATCAGGATCAAACATATGACTCACCAAAATTTTTAACCAAGAGGTGCTGGAGCCTATGCTGTACCCTCTGAAATGCTGTTTAGAGCTCCTGAGGCATGAGAAGACATGGAGCTTGCAATATCAAGCTGAAGTGGCCCTTAAAAAGTTATTCACTTACGAATGTTGTGGAAAAATGATTTTGTATCTGTCTCTTTGAAATACAATTCTGCTACTGCACTGTTAACATGGTTAGTCTGGTGAAATGACTTCCCAAGCGATAACAACTATATGGTCCACCACAGCCCGAAAAGGGATGAGCCCAGTGACAAACACATTACAAAGGGTGAAGATAGCTCTAATTGTGCTTTGTTTAATGTTCTTGTTAAAAGAGCGAACTCCCCATTAGGCTGCTCATGTGGGTACCACTGGTTAAATGGGATCCTGGCAAGAACTGTAGTGGCCTCTCTGCACCAGTGTTGAGTTCATACTTGTATATTTCTAATGCTGAGCACCATGGTTTCCAACAGACTTGTGAACTGTGGTGTGGATCAGACATTAGGGAGGCATTTCTCCTCACCTGACTTCAAGTTTTATTCTAGGCTGAGGCTCTCTGACTGCACTGCATAGGACCTGGAAAGGTTGGATTTTGTATGCAGGCCTTGTGCACACGCTCCTTTAACTGCCAGCATAATAGAAAGGAGATATTAAAAACAGAGAAAAAGACAACTGCTTGGCATCCTTCTATTCTCTAATAGGGTTCTTCTCTACATTGCCTGCCTTTCCGGCAAGCTCTTGGCAGAGCGACATGAAAATTACTGACCTTCAGTGGAGTACCCACTGGCCTCTTGAGGCACAGCCAGTCTCCAGGTGTGTGTATTCACTTTTTTCTGTGTATGCATTTCTTTCTCTCACTCTCTCTCTCTCTCTTTTGTGTGTGTGTGTGTGTGTGTCCCTACCTATATACATTTTCATCTTTGTGTCAGTGATGCCTGCAGGCATAGCCTCCAGGGTGAAGCTCAGCAGAAAGAAGGGTGACCAATAATCTTTTGGCTCAGGGAGTTCCTGCTTCAGCCAGGGGCATACACACCACAAGCAAGGAAGTCTCAGGGGCCAGTCATAGTTTTATCCTCATGGTGCTGCACACAGATGCTGTGAGGCTGGATACACACTTGTCCTCTTACATACATGTTGTTTTCTCTTTTGAAGTGATAATTGTGTTTGGATGTGTGAATATATTTTAGTATAAAAATAGCCATCTGTTTGAAATGGATTCATATTTCTTTTAAACTATACATACATCAGGTTGTGATAGCCTGGAATATACCTGAACGAGTCAGATTTATATGGAACAAGGACAAATATAGTAACTTGGGGGGTATTAAATTGAAGGTTCAACACAATTGTTGAGCTAACTGACTTGTGGGGAAAATGGGGTTTAGATAATTTTCTGAGTTTTTTTTTTTTGGGGGGTTTTTTGTTTTTTTGTTTGTTTGGGTTTTTTTTTTTTTTTTTTTTTTTTTGGCAGAGGGAAGGGGCAAGAGGCTATTGCTTGTGTTTTTTCCTAAAGCAAATCACAGTTGATATGTCCAGCTTTAGACCAATTGGCCTTGACAAATGTGCTGGTTTGAGGCTAATTGGAATATTTTAATAGAGAAAATTACACTATAGGCTGTGAAAGGAAAACATCATGATGTCTACTTCACTCATACGCTTGCTGGAGAATTGTTTGGGAACACTAACCAAAACAATAGATAAGTCAGTTGCTCTCTGTCGCTTGCTGGAGCAGGAGCTGCTGGTGGGATCTAGCAGCTTCTGGGCTCTGGCTCCTCTGCTGATTAATC
>VWZE01018685.1:32504-74242 GCA_013396675.1 Eubucco bourcierii
AGCTTCATCATTTAACTTCCAGCCGACTGAGTGCTAGTCTGGGTCATTTTACAAAAGTGTGGGGGGTGGGGGAACTCCCAAACCTTCACAACAAATTTCCCTTCAGTTCTTTCTTGTGTGCAGTTTTAGGAGTCTTTGAACAACCAGAAGCACAAAATGTAGGAAGTTAACAAGACTCCATGGGGCTTTGAGATGGTACCTGACAAGGGAGGAAAAGTGCTCCCGAGACTGAAACAAAGGAACACAGAGGGGGGGTTTGCGCTTGTCTGAGAAATTGTGAATCTTCTTGTGGACTGGGAAGATCCAGTCTGCTCAAATATATGGGTTTCATAGTAAAAGGTTTGGTTTCATTAGCTGTGTGTTTCCATGAGATTTCTTGTAATTTTCAGATGTGTGATTTTTAAGCTGAGTTTATTCTGATAAGTCAGTGCTACAAATTAGTTATTTTGCTGAGGATTTGGAGGATGTTTTGGCTATTTAGGGTTGTGAAACAATTGCTGGGAATGGGACAAGGAGAAAAACCTGTGCTTCCGTGCACCAAAGTGGGGAAAAAGTCTTTTTCCTCTATTCGTCTTCCTTAAAAGAACTCCTTTTGCTCTCCAAACTTGTGCAGGTAATTAACATCAATGATTTCTCCTTAAGAAGCAGCTTTGGTCTTGCCTTGCAGAGAGAAATGCAGTTATTTTAGACTTAGCAAGTGTGCTTTAGGTTTTGATCCATGGCTTTGGTTTTCTTGTTATTCATATTGATTGTTCCAATTTGTATGCTGCTTTGCTCTGTGAGTTGTTGATCTCTTTTGTTTCTGTTCATTTTTTTCCCAACAGCCACAGGTTTCTGATTTTCTGTTTTCTTCTTAGACTTTCAGGTTTTAATTTAGTGTGTGTTTTCCAGGATATTTCTCACTCATTTTGGCAACACTGTTGCATGATTGTGTTGCTTGTCTCTTCCTTCCTAGAGACAATGTTAACAGATAGTGTGGGAGGGAGATCATCCTCCTTCCTCTAAATTTTAACTCTGCACTTAAGTAAAAAGTTATTTTCCCTTGTCTGTGAATTTTCCTTTGCTGGATGGGCCAAGTCACAACACAGATGGGAAGTGTCAGCTTTTTGTTTCTTGAGAATATATTCCAAAGTGTATCCTTCACCATTGTAGCTTTCAAAAGGCTGTGATATGGTAAAAGGCACTGGGATATTAAAATTCAGCTAATGGAGAACCATTAACACTCAGTCTGGAAAGAGGGAAGACCCTTTGGAAATCATGCTAGCTAGTAATGTCATGGTGAGAGGCCAGCACAAGGGGACTTCCATGATCTTTTCCACAGCCCTGGCATCATTCCCAGGTACCTCCAAATGAGTAGTTTTACTACTGATGAGCTTTAACTTCTTGGTAATACAGCATATGGTGGGGCAGCAAAGTGTGGAAGACAACATGCATGGCTCTAGTGGAGAAAGAGTTTGAAAGAAGAGGGAAATGTCCCTGACCATGGCATCATTGGCCCATACTCTGATACTCATTCCTTCCTGTATATTTGAGACCCTCCAAAGCCCCTAGAGGGTGCAAATCAAACGCCGTTACATCTGCCTCTGTGCAGTTCAGAGCCTGGTTAAACCAGTGTTTGGTCAGACAAAGGTTTAGTCCTTTAAAAGCCTGTTATGCAGAACACTGGCATAAAGGCAGGCAGCTTTGGAGCCTGCCCACTCTGACAACATTTATACTCTCTGGCCATGAATTTAAGAAAGGTGTGCCAAAATGGCATTGTCCTACTCTGCTGGAACCAAGGGGCTTTGGTAATACTTTACAAACCAACTGATGAAAATTTGGAAGCTCTGGTTTTCAAATGAGTGCCTGTTGGCCAGCAGCACCGTGTGCGTATGCATGGAGAGGCTCTCTTCTTTTTTAAAACCTTTGGAGTGAGATTTTTGGATACTTCAGACATCCTTTTTTCTCACCCTCAGATTGTTCGCCGCCTCCCCAGCAGAGTGACATATTGTTTGCAGTGGAATTTGACAGGCTCAGATGGCAGTAGCTGCTACAAGATTTTTTAGTTCTTGTTGGTGCTACGACAGGTCTCAACAAATTCCCTCGCCCACTCGCCCATGGTGCATAAGAAACTTTCTCTAGTGCGAGGGGAGCTTGCCCATCAGTTTTGTCAGAATCACAGCTTTCCTTTAAGCATGATACAGAAATTCTGGCTTTCTGAGAGTGACACAAATCTGCTCTATGGCAGTGGTGTTTGCAGATTCAAGCAGGCAGACAGACAAAGGCAACTGAAATGTGAGCTCCTAAATAACTCTGTCTTGGTTTTGTGAACCACCTGGGGTATGTACTGGGAAAAGCCTATGGATTTTGGCGAGGGATATCTGGTCCCATCCTGTGCCCTGTAATCAGCACCCCAATGTAAATCCATCCTTTCCTTTTCTGTATTTTTCCTACATTTGCGGGTGACAGATCTGCAAATCCACCTGCCCTGCTCCAAATGCTCATGATGTAGTCACATACGAGGAGACATCAGTGACTATAACATAAACTGGTGTGCTGGTTACCTAATCTGTGTGATGGTAGTTACTCTGGCCACCTCTACCACCTTCTTTAGGGTGAGTGGAAATTCACCTCAAAGACTAAATTTCTCTGCTTTGTCTTCAGGGCACCGCCTGCTAACTACCTCACCTGGCCGCTGGAGTCTTCGGGTGTAGCCTCTGCATAAGAGCAGCACTCTGTGTTTTGTGTGCTTTCAGAGTGGGATTATTCAGGGTGGCAATGGCAGCCAATGCTTTTTATGAGAAGAGATGAGTGCTCAGAGACTGTGTATACCTCTGTGTCTCTTGTATTCCTGCAAGAGTGAGAACTTTGGAAAACAAGGGAAGAAGTAGTTTTCCAAACCAATTTTTCCCTTTCTTGCTATTATCAGAGGATTGTTGGAGTAAGACATTCCAAACAAGCCATACACATTTCATGTTCTATTTAGACTCGAACTCAGAAGTTTATTTTCAAGCAGTAATCCTGGAGCCATCCCACTCCCAGGCCTTGCTTTGGCATAAATAGCATTAGCCTGAGGGTGGCCCTCATCTGTGCCAGATGCCCGCAGCCACAGCAGCAGGAAATCAATGGGGCGTGGGGATATCCTTGCCACAGCACTCCACTGCTAATAACTGTGTTGGTGTAGGAGTCCCTGTGGCATTTCCACATTACCTGGAGATTTCCCAAGGCAGGAGAAATCCTAAGGATAATTAAGCCTGTTTTATTTAGGGCTGAGCTGAGCCATCAAAGTGGCATAAAGCAGCCTAAATGGACCAGAGGATCTGGCACCTTATGTGAAAACTAATCATTTTCTGAGGTGGTCTGATAATTTCTGAGGAGGATATAAAATAATTCACACCCACATGAAGTTTCTAATAAGCAGTAAGGTGCCTCTACTGCATGTTCTGGAATTGTGCTCTTTCTTTAAAAAAACCCGATTATGTTTGCATGCAACAAAGCAAGAGAGAGACCGTGGCAGGAGCAGGAGCTTGGGGCAGTGTCTTTGTTGCTGTTTTCATCAGGGTTAAGGGCTCAGTGACCATTTGGAAACCTTTTATGGGCAAACTGGCTAGCAGCCAGTACTGCAAATTTGCACTCCTGACTCTTTGATTAGTCAGTAGTCCGTCAACAGCAGTAGAAACCTGAGAAACATTTGCAGCTAACCACGTGAAATGCAGGTGTAATAAATCAGGTTGTTCAGGTTTGGTCCCAACTGGGAAATGTGGGAATGGAGCTAGAAATCACTCCTCCTTCTCTTGTGGCGTATCAGAATACCTGCTGTGTGGTGTGTTGCCCCAGACCAGTCCCTCTCTTCCAGCAAAATTTCAGTCTGTAACAGAGATTGCATTCCCATTGGGAAATCACAGACCTTCAACAGGTTTTTTTCTAAATCCACAGTGCCATTGTGCGAATGATAACCATTCAGCCATCTCATTGCAGGATCAGGACCAAAGCATGGTCTTTTTAAGCTTAAAGAGTGAACCCCTAATCACTGCTGACTGTGCTAAGTGGAAGAGGTTCTCTCTGTTCCAGTGCCCTGACAGTAGCAGGGGCATCTTTTCTATTTATTTGCCTCTGTCTCTTGGGGACCTAGAGTGTGTAGGCTGCACTGGCAGTGGTGGCAGGGAGGAGGAGACCAGAGCTCTGGTTTCCAGATCCTGCCATGCCTGTGCCCAGGCTTTTCCCAAGAGCAAATCAGCAGAGCTGGTGACAGCAGAAGCCATGAAAAAGCCTGTGGCAGATGTGAACCTGTTCTCTAATACTTTTTTCTTTTCAGCGGAAGGTTTGTTGTCTGTCTGCATAGTTGCTTGTTATTTATCGCAAGGGGTATACACAACATTTGAGTGGGATGTAGTTAATAAAAGTAGCAAAAGTGCATCCTGGGAGACATAATCTGGTCCAGGACCTACAACAAGGGAGGAAAAGAAAGCAGGATGGAAGTTTTAGTGACATAAGGCAGCTCCATGTTACAGACCATGTAAGAGCTTCGGAAGCATGTTTTAGTGCCACTCCAAACCCAAATGGAAGATTTTTTTTCCTAGCCTTCTGTGTGGCCTACTAAACCAAAACAGTTTAGTGGTTGTGAACCAGAATTTTATAGTAACCACACAAGAATTCACTCTCCCTCAAATTATGGCATTTTAGGATTAAACAAAACCTCCCTGTGTCCCACAAGATGAACATGTGACTTGTCACTGGATTTGGAAATTCATTTCAGGAAAAGTGCAGGGGATGTGTACTCTGATTGCAGGAAATGGGAATTTACAGTCTCATAAGAAGAAAGGTGGATAGGACAGGTTTCACCAACAGGACACACCGCCTTGTCTCTCCCTTGTCCCCTCCTCACCTCCACACCGAATGTCTTGGCCGTATAATAACTTAGTCCTGCCACTGCCTTCACTGTTTTGTTTACTGGATCTGCAGTTAATGAGGGACGGTGGGGCTTTCCTAAGTATTAAAATAACAAAAGAAACAAAAGCTACCGAAATAGGAAGAAGAAAGCAGAGCACTTCTATACCTCCAGCATCAGGGAGCCAGCAAGAACAGGCAAATCCAGGGATGGTTTACAGCTCTGTGCTGGGAGTTGTCAATGGTGGATATTTGACAAAAGCTCTGTTTTCAAGTAGCTTTAAGAAAAATTTAGTAATAACTAAGCGAACCGCTGAAACCAACTGAGCTGAACAAGGGAATAGCAACAAAACAAAAAGCCCAGTGTGTGTCTGTTGCCTGGGGCAAGCTACAGCTGATGGATAAAGTGACAGACGAATCCCTTCCTCATTTCCATTTTAATCTCTGTCTACTAATTGTCATCAATATCATCAGGGTCACTAGACCACTAGTGCGAGTCTACAACCTTGCACAGAAACCAGGCTTTATGCCTGCCTGGCCCCCAGGGCTTTGCCCCTTTGCTAACCCAGTCTGTACTAGGGGATGCCTTGGAGTGGGAGAGAGGGCCCTTGGAGGTGAGATGGGTGATGTTTCCCAGCATTGAACAGGAGAGGCTACTCTTGGTGTCCTAACATTAAACTACAGGAAAATGCAGCCCTCTTTGAGATGAAAACTATTTATGCTCCCTTCATGCTGAGGCCAGGATTTGAAGAAACGGCAGCTGGGAATCCAGCTCCCATCGAAAGAAAGGGCTCAGTCCGACTTTTAAATCAATGACTGTGTGATGAAAGCATACTTTGGATCAGACCCAAAGAGAACAGAGTCAAAGGTATTTGTCAGTTCTCTTTCACTTTCCTTTCCCTTTCTCACTGTAGTACATGTAATATACTTCATGTGCCATGCAGGTACTCAAGGGAGTCTCTCCTGGTGACCTATCAGGCATTCTTTCAGAATTTTGTCCCATTACTCCTCCACCCAGGAAAGTCACCCACACAGTGTGTTGTGAAGGTAATCTTTAACCCAGGGGCTCCAAGCCAAATCCTGGCCCCTATGCACAGCTTGAGCACAAATTGTGCCCATGGCAACTATGCAGCAACTCATTTGGTTGGAAAGCTCCCATCTCCAACTTGAAGGCAGCCATGTGGCCCTCTGCTTCTGTTGCTAAAAAGTAATAGGTTGGTTTTTTGGGTTTGGGGGTTTTTTTTGGTTTTTTTTTTTTTTTTTTGCACTAACTCTGTACCTTTATCCTGCACCTAAGTTCTCTCTGCTTTATAGATGTTGCCTGTCCAGGAGATTAGGAAAAGAGTCTGGCCTGGGTTTACTCTGTTGGTAGTGCTCCCTTATAACAATATTTGACTTTTCCTACTCTATGGACTCTTCTCTGTTTCTTATTAACTCATTCTTTTCACTTCTTTACTCCACTTCCTTTCTCTTCCTCTCCCAAAATGTTAACATCCCTTTGGTAGCACCATCAGCTTTCCTTCTCCAGATCCCCCTAATCTCTCCTGAATTACACTATTTCTTAGACTTGCAAGCACTTTCTCTGCAATAATAGTCATTGGCAGATCACCTTCCTGTTCCATCTCGCACTATGTTTCATCAACAGGAGATATGAGAATAAAAATGGACTTTTCCCAAATCAACAACAAAACTAGGATCTTGTGAATTCAGTAGCTGCAGGTGACTCATCAAGTCATTCAGTTGTAGCTGGTGACAAGAACTCTACAGGCTCTGAAGCATGTGAATTTCCTCCACTTTGGACTGTGATCTCCTTTTAACATGCTGTGTGGCTTTGAGGTTCTAGATTTGCAAGATAGTGCATCTGCTCTCTTGGAAGAGGTAGCCACAGTTCTGAAAAGGGCCTTGATGGTCCTCATTGGCTTGCCATTCTATTGTGAAATCATAATGTTAATGAGCTTCTGTTCCCTCTGTGGCTGTATGGGAGTTTATCATTTTGGTGCACCGTAGATCTGTGAGGAATGGTTGATGCCAGCTTGTTGTTCATGTTCTCCTGAGTGATTCATCACCAGTGCTGGGACCAGCGAGGTAGTGGTAGAGAGGCAACAAAAAATTACTTTCAGAGCCCTCCGCTGCAAATCTCCACAGAGACTATCCCCTTGCTCCAGGGATGAAAATTTTCAGAGGCCTATGCCCTATAAACTGCAGTCCCCACAGCTCTGACTCCAGACCTTTGGAGCTTATCAGCAACATATTCGAGAAACTGCCCTGATGTGATCACTGATCTCTGACACTTTAAATTTTGGGAGATGCTTTACACAGCCTTTCCCCTCCCCTCCTTCAACCCCTGCAAGTCTATGTAGAAGAAAAAAAAAAAAAAAGATATAGTGTTTGAGCATAAGCACTGGTCAGCCAATCTGCGGCCTGACTTCTTGAAAACCCAAAACAGGTGCTCTAGGGCCATCAAAGTCTTGAAGCAGTTAAACTTCCTTTCACCTCTGTTGCAGTTCCTTTAAAAGAAATAGAGAGATCTTCAAAAGGTGGAAGGGTGGCAGGCCAGAAACGTAAAGTGTGTGCAATCACTCAGATACAAGTGGCACCACTAAAAATTGCCTTCATATATCAGCTTATGGTTTACACACTGTGGCAGAAAGGACGCTAAAAGGTCAGCGGAAAAAAAATATATATGTCAAGCCTGGAGCTGTGACTCTAAAGGTGTGGAAAGACATGATCTGAGAAGGGTTCTAGAGGGACTGGATAAGTGCTTGATATGGCAGGATTTTTTATTTTATTTTATTTTATCTTTTTTCAAGGGAGCTGCTTGCAAACGTCAGCACAGAAGCCAAGGTATATACTCGCAGTAACCTCTTGCTACGACCCCTGGTGACAAGACAGATAGTTCCATTCATCTGTGGGTGAGCAGCAGAGGCTCTCTGCATTTTTTACTTGAAGCCCTGGATGAATTTGTTTGCAGAGGGGAATGTCACCACTGTGAATGCTCTGATCACTCATCTGCCCATGTTAAAGTCTGGTAGAGGGAAGGAGGGAGGCAGAGCGAGGACGAAAGCAGGTTTCTCTCTGAGGGTCTCAAACATACCAGGTTATATTCAGCAAAACATCTCCAACCAAACATTAATGGAGGATGTGACTTTGAAACAGAAGGATCAGCAAATATGCCATAAATTAGTAATGTGCCCTTTTAGTAATAGCTGCTTTATGAAAATCAGTTGGGCTTCCCCCCCCCTTTTTTAGAAACAGCTCTGAAATAAGTGGGTCTCGATGGAGTTTTGTTTAAGACTGACCCCTTACTTTATTAACCGTGTAACATTTTAAGGTTGTTTTTTCCTCTCGGTCTCCTCCAGCAAGTCTCTATTGATCACTGTTTACAGTTATAATCCCTTTCAAATTTATCATCCATGACTAACACCACATGTATTGATTAGTGCTGACGAATGTCCCTGTATGGTATATACCCACAGTGATTTTGGCCAGTGAAGTACAGTAGATATATATTTTTTCACTCCTTCATTTGTTTTTTATAGCTTTCTGCTCCCCCCTTTTGTTCTCAGTGTGGCTAACCTATTTCACACAAATGCTGTGGGATTAACATTTCTAAATTTAGGACACTTTTTTTGTTCCTGATGAGGCCTTTGGAACAGGAGGGAAAAGAAAGGATAGTTGTGGGTTTGGGTTTTGGTTTGGTGGGTTTTTTTCCTTTTTTTTTTTTATTTTTTCTTTTTTTTTCGTTTCCCTCAACTAGGAAGCTACCGGAAAGAGACAGGCCCTATAGGAGACCAGATTTATGAGGGACATCCACACGTCTTAACCTAAAGCCTAAAGTAACAAAGATGTAAGGGCTAGTTTTTTTAGGGACAAATTAGATGTCACTGGTGACTAAGGACAAGGTGTCCGAAATCTGGACTATAAATTGAGTCATTTGTCAACAATGCATTTTTGCTTGCCTGCTGCAACATTTCCTCCATCTCTTGTTGGCCAGAAATACAGTTTAAGGTTAATCTCTTTTCTTGGCCACCTTGATCACACTTGAATTTACCAATCTGAAAACAAACAAATAAACAAAAAAACTCCAGCCTCAAATTACCTCAAGGTTTTTTGTAAAGTAGTAGCATATAATTTCTGTCACTTCAACTATTTGCTTCCTAATGACTTTATGTAAACTGCTAAAATTTCTACATGCCTCCACAACGTTTTTTTGGTACCATTCCTTCCCTCCCTCCTTTGAGAGCCCTTATCTTTCAAATGTTTCTTGTATGCAAATTGATCTTTCTACCACACCCCCAAAGGATATGATTTTAAGCAGTGAAAACTGCATATTCCTTCAGTACCCCGATGAGTAGAGAGATTTGCTTAGGGCAGCAGCAGCTCACATGGGCTAACTCCTCATTGTGGTTTGGGGATGTTGGGTGCTGCTTTGAAAAGTGGGGATGCTGTGCAACCACCACTAGCGGCACAAGCTGCAATTTTGGATCTGGTAAATGACTCTGCTGACTTTGTCCTTGTTACCCCAAAGGTGTGAGCTGCACCTTTCAAAGGCTGGGTTCCTCCCAGATTTTAATAATCCATTAGTAACTGGATTTGGGTGTGCTTTACACAATAGTTTAAATACATACTCTTGTGTGTTCATTTTATTTGAATGTAATAAGGCAACAAGTATAAGACTGAGTTGTTAAACTTCTGTAAAAAGATTTTAAAAAATAATCTTCTGGCACTTATTTAATATATAATCCTTGTCTTATTAAATCTAACTCTTTAGGCTTAATAGGATAGTTTATTGTATTATAGCATTACTAGTGCAATGCTGTAGTTATGGTTGAAAGGGCATTTTCATTACAAACTCCTGCTTGTAGGTGTTTATAGCTTCCTGAAACACAGCATCTCTTTTCTTTGAATGTAAAATCACACACCAAACTTAATTTTTTTTTCTTTCATCTCCATCTCCTTCTCAGAAACAAGGAGATGTTAAGAAAAACAAACCCAGCAGTTACTGAGGAGCAGCAGTAGAGTGTTAAAATGCACTAAAGAGTTCAGAGTTACAGAGCTTATGAAACACAAGACCCTGATCAAGTTTTCTGTCCCCATGTCTGTTAAAGCATGAAGCTGACAATTTGCTCAGTGATGCACAGTACCACTGTTTAGACAGAAGTGGGTGCTGGCAAGATGTGGTTGTCAGAAGGAACATTATCACCAAACTCCCAAATTGTCATGATCTTTACTGAGCCTGTTGGCACAACCTGTATGGCAGGGCACTAACTTTATTTTCAGCCTTATCCACAGGGGCATGCTAACTGTGCTTGGTGAAGAGAAAGACTCAAATCTGAGCCCCTGGGTTTGATGGGAGCATCCACAGCATCTTGCAGTCATGCTGGCTTGCCCAGCCTCACTCTTTACTGTGGTTTCTTGGAAGAAATTGCGTTTTTCCCAAAACTTCTCAAAAGGCAGCTGCTCTTTTCTTGGGACATCTACCTATCCTCCTGCTTTTTATTTCTTTTGTTGCCACCATAAACTTTACAGACACCACCTCTGAACTGGATCTTTTGTAGTGGAGAATAATGAACTATAAATTATGGAGTCATCCTAGCCATCATAAAGCATGTAATGTTGGAAGTTACATGGAGAGGCATGTTGCCTCAGGGTACCCTGCTAAACCTGCTACAAACCAGTCTGTACCTCACCACTGAAAGGTAAATGTGGCAGTGGTCTGTGCAGTCCCTCCCTGTGCAATTTGTTCCTGGTTTCCTTTAATCATCTGTGCAGTGAGAAGGAATCACATTTACAACTCAGATTAAATCTTGTGTAGTTGGAAGAGGAGACCTGACATCCCCTGATTTTCCAGCTATTATAGACTTGAGTAGGTGCTATGAAGAGGTTTCTTTAAGACCTTGAAACCAGTAGATGGTAGGTAGGTCATTAATTTGTCCCAAAATTCTTGTGCCCCTTTATGAGGATTGGTTGGGTCACAAAAACAAACAAACAAACAAACCAACCAAAAAACTCTTTTGTGTGTGCATTTGTTTCTCTTTTATCTGGAAGGTAAACAGAGGTCTGTCTGGTGAGTTCCTCAGGACTGGACCTGAGATCAATGTACTTGCAGGGGATGAACAAACAGGAACTGCCTTCAGTAGGGATGTCTCCAGGAAGCAGTGCAGTTTTCTGTGCCATGTCCTGGCCATGCATCCTGAAAGAGTGAACACATATAGTGGTGACATCCATAGCGACCATGAGGGTTTGCAGTGGTGCCACTGTGCTTGACCCTTGCAACTTTATGTAACTTTACTAGATCCAGTGTTTAATTGCTCTCTGAGCGGGGAACCACTTGAAAGTAAACCTCAACCTCAATGGAGACTTTATAGTTAAATAAATAAACGGTGACAAAGAAAGACTGGAGACACAAAAAACCCAAACAGAAGTAGAGCACTAAACTGCTCCATAAAACCTGTGTAAAGAAACACTGTTGCAATAGCAGACTTCTGGCTTTTCCAAAGACTGAGTTTGCACATGTTACTACTTTCCTTTAGCTCAGTTCAGGCCCAGAAACTGCACTCAATGGAGCGGCACTGAGCAGAGATTTGTTGTGGTTTTTAGTTTAATTATCACCAGGCTTAGGCAAATTTCTCTTGTGACAGTGGGAAAATCCATGCAGGAAGAGGGATGTGTGCACTTTTGCAATAGATGTGACCTGCCCTTGCTGGTGTAAAACTGGGTCCGAGTGATAATTGTTAAGCAGAAAACTCCTCTTTAAAATCACACAGAGTTTTGGTAAATGTCTTCTAGTCTTATGAAGCAACACAAACGCTTTTGCTTATGCTTAAACACTGAGTCTTTCCTGTGAATGCAAATAGAGATCAGTGTGAATTAATCAAAATGGAGTTGTTTAAATAGTCAGGTCTCATACTCTCTTATAATCCATTCTGGTTTTAAGAATACTAATAGTTTCCTCAAATAAAAAAGGCTTTACCTCTCTTACCCTCAGCTTTAACCTACTGCCAAAAAAAACCCCCAAAAACCCAAAAAACAAACAAAAAAACCTCCATCCAAAACCAGAATCAGTCAGACCTAACATGTATAAAAAGGCCTGTAGCTACAAGTCCTGTGCCTTGAAAGCCCTCACGGCAGCCAGGGGAAGGCTAAAAATGAAGGGAAAGCAGATAAATTAGGCATGCTTCTGTAGGGTAGGATTTAATTTTCTCCAAGTTGTTCACATGTTTTGTGCTACTGCAAAATCCTGTGCAACATTCTTCTAATGTTTCACAAGTGCACATCCACTGGTAACCATTGCCTCTGAAAGAAGCAAATACAAATATTTAAAAGTAGAGGCCACAAATAGACATATTAAATGGAAAATACTCGTTTAGGAAGGCCTGAGCAATTCTTGAATTTCCAGAGAACTTGTTACATTACCATTGTTTCAACCCATTTTGTTATGGGTTGTTTTGGTTGTATAGGTATATTGACTCCCTTTGCTGTTTTTAGCTTTCTTGATGATTTTCAGTAGCTCTGTGGTTGCACTGCTGGCAAATGAGTGCTACCAATAGATTGATGACTGTTGTGAGGAAATAGGAAGCTCTTCTCCTTGATTTTTTTTTTTCTTTTTGGACTGTGTTTTAGTAATAGCAAGTATTTAAAAAAAATTTGAAGATGCAAGAACTGGACATTTTCTATTTTTATTCATCACGAGGATCATTTAAAAATGTCTACAGGTTCATTTTTGTGTAATGCCACGTGACTTGGCATGGTTCAGACTGTAGTTAGTAATTTTTTGCTAGAATTTTCTTATTGAAAAATATGGGCATGTCATTTAAAAATCATATTCAAACATATGGAGAAACCCTTTGTGCCTGTAAAATGTGGAAATCTGGTCAGAAATGGGCTAATTTTATCTTAAAACCAGTCTCTCTTTTTCTCTCTCTCTCTTTTTTTTTTTTTTTCTTTTTTTTTTTTTTGAATATATGTAATTGGAGCAGAACTTGGATTTTTGAGAGAGAACTTCATCTAGCCAGATTTCCTGGCTGGGCAGATCTGTTTTTTTCCAATAAAACCCAAAAAAGTGATGAAGCAAAACACCTCCCCTGGATTTCTTTTTCTGATAATGAAGTGAGCCCTGGACTTGTCATGGGCCTGGATATTTCCTTTCACCAAGATTAGAAGTCTCCCAAGACTTTGGAACAGCCCCAGCAGTCATGGGAGGGTCTGGAAATACAGACATTAAATTACAGGTTGCTGGAGATAGTGCAGATATTGACTGGGAAAAGTCTACTGTAGCTTCCTCAGAAGGTGAAGTCCAACAGTGGTTGGACTTGATGATCTTAAGAACGTCTTTCATGAAAATAATTCTATAATTCAATAATTTTGAAGTAGTTTGTATGTAGATGGCTTGAAACCACTTGATTAAACAGACACAAAAACCCATTTTTCTTAATACAAAAGAAAAGATCTCCCCTTAATCATAATCCTTCAGACTTTCATGTCTTCTAATGGTAAAATACTTTATTTTCAGATACCAACCTGTTTTTCCATGTAATCAGAAGACTGATATGACTTCGATTGGATCTTCTTACAGGTACTTATTTTTGATTGTCGGGAAATGAATTTTATCATATTTGTCCTGCATGTCTTTTCTTTTCACTTTGCTTCCTTTTTAGTATTTTTTCTTTTTTTTTTTAACCTCAGAGGTAACAATCCTACTGCTATTAGCAAGATGTCTATTATAGTGTCATTAAAAAAGCTATAGTCAGAGCATGGAATGACTCACATCATGGAGGAGTTAATAATTCACTGTAATAAAAGTATAAAGTTTTATGATAAACCACTCTCAGGGGAGTTAAATATAATCCTTAGCAGGTCACACACTGACTACAAAGCTTACATTTGTAATGGTAATTTGAATTTACTACATTGCCTTTAGTTTTTAAGCGTTTGTATGTCATTAGACCTTATAAATTGATTTATATATTCAACTCCAATATAATTCTACATAAAGGTACAATAAATTTTATGGATTACAGATATGGCATCTAAAACAGTTTAGAAAAATAATTGTATTAAATTCACTTAAGCGGCAGTGATGAACAGCGATGAGGATGCCAGGGCGGCTTGACTTCTAAGAACTGCGTGAGGCAGAGGAGTGGCTGGTGGTGACAGGGACAGAGAGGGGTCCACACCATAAGCTCTCACCCAACTTCTTATTAAGGGCTTCAGTGACGCAAGGTGCCAAAGTTTTGCACATCCACAACTAATTGAGTGGGACCTTTGTGGTGCTCCAAACCTCAATCTCTTAATAGGATGTGGAAACTCCCTGTGGAGAGGCACCTGAGCCACCCTTAATTGTTCTCTTTTGATGACATCATTCATAAAGGTACAAGATTATCTGCAGGAAAGGATACTGTTGTTTATGCCATGTAAAAGTCAGTTTTTAGTTTATTTGGAGCACCAGACTGCTGTGGTGTGCCCTATTACCTGAGTTTGTTATCGAAGGATGTCTTCCCTCAACACTTTGTCTCTTCTGTGCTTTTCGTCAGAAATAGCTTATGAAAAATGAAAATATCTTTTCTTTTATTTTTTTCTCCCCTCCACCCAGAGGGAATACAAGTGTACTCATAAGAGAAGCCATTAAAAAAGGCCCATCTTAAACTTTCTTTATTGGTGTAATTTCAGCAAAGCTGACTGTGAACAAGTGTCTTGGTATTTTGCTTCCGACACAGCAGAACCTGCTCAGACCCTTCATCCCATGAAAACTTCTATTTGCATTCCCAAGTGTGTTTAGCAGTCTTTGAAAGCAGTACAGGATCCAGCTCAAAAACACTTGATAAACTTTACCGTCTGTTTCTCAAGTGGTTTTAAATAGCCAAGCAGCATCTTAATGCTGCTTTCCCTAAAGCTGGTGTAATTTCAGTGCTGATCTTCAAACCCCTTTTGTCTAATCCAGTCTGTGATCTTTCCCATAACAAAACTTAAAAAGATCCTTGTACTCCCTAGTGGGCAGTTATCATTGTATTCCCCATCGCACTCACGCATTAGCAAAGCTTTATTCCATCATCATTTTGTTTTTGAAAGCATTGAGGTAAATCTCAGGTGGCATCCTGCACTCAGTGGGTGTGTCACTGATTAAATGACCCGGCCAGCTGGACAGGTTTATGTACAATTTACTGGAAATGTATTAAATGTGTCTCGGGAAATGAATCCTTAAAATGTTCTCACTGCCAGTGCAGTAAAGATTAAGACCTTGGCATGAAAGAGAGGAAAAAATTAAATAATTTTCAGAAGCTCGATATAAGATAATGATACTAGATGTAACTTAAAGTCACCACACAATGAACATTTAGGCTGAATTTCTACTCCTCCCCTGATTAATTCCAATAATAATTCAAAGGGCTCTGAATTTTGCAGGATAAATGTGAGCCCTGGTACAAGCACGCTGAGTCCTGTTTTATCCCACTCAGGCAGTTTGCTCAGACAAATGCAGGATTACACAGGCAAAATGAGGACTTGCAGGTGGGCAAGCTCTTGGGACAATAAACACTGTTATTTTCACATAATTATTTTTGGTATTGCAATTCCTCTTTTCACATTCATTGATTTAAATATTGTGAGGGTAACATTTGCTCTGCCTCCTGGGTTTTATTTGTGCCTGGATTTTGTAAACCAGTCAAGAAGACTTTACCATCTCCTTGTGTAATACATAGCCAGCTTTAAATGTTCTTGCATGAAGATTTTTTTGGATGATTATTATTTGTGTCTTTTGTGTTCATCTGTATTTTATTGCTGTTTTCTTGTTCCATTGAATCAGTGCACTAAGAGATTTTCCTTGGCATGAAGAGGTAGGTGGAGGAGCACCTGTGTGTGACACAGCAATGACTCTTTGCCTGTCTTTTGCATTTTGAAGTGCCTCCATCACTGTTGGCATAGATAGGAATGATCAGACAAATACAGGAAGTGGGCATATAACCCATATGCCCTCAAACAGTGGGGTTGTGAAGGGTGGGAAGTGGTAGTGGGTGCTGTGGAATGTGCCGAATGGCTGTGGGTGTGCCTGTGTCTTGGAGGACTTTCCAGTTTCAGTATCTAAAATTATACTAGGATAAACAGCTTTCTGCAGTATCCTTGAACATTTGATCCACAACAAATAAAGGCTTTTAGTCATTCCTTCTCTTCCAAATACCCAAATAAGGAATAAAAGGTAATAACTGATGATACACAAACACTGAAATTTGCATTCTTCACAGATTAAATGATCCTTGCTACAGGTCATGAAAAGAGACATTATTGAGAGAGAAAGGAGACCGGGGGGGGGAAGGGGGCAATGACTTTGTCTAGCAACAATATTCTATGTTTTAATAACTGGGAAACTCTTGGAGAGCTGCAGGATTTAAAATCACTGTAGACAATGCAGGTTGATTTTCGCCAGAGCAAGATAAGTGCAGAGGGCAGAGATGGAAAAGACAAGAAGCAGAGCTGGCACTAACCAGGTAGCCTCCTCAAAGTTTCAGAGTTTTATAATCTTTGGTGGGCTTTTTTGGTGGTTTTTTAAATTATTTTTTTTAAGAGCATTTTATCCCTTGCAAATGAATTCTTGATCATCCTCTCCTCGTGTCTTCAGGTGTGTTTTGAAGAAAAGATTTCAACTCCTATTTAATGAGTCGGTAGTAATTATTGTTTAGTACTGGATTATAGACAGGCGTATGGAATTAAGTGGAGTTGTTAGGATATCTTTATAGCTGGGAAAGAGTTAATGCTTGTAAGTTAAGATGGAATAGTTACTGCCTAGACTGATTTAGTATTTTATTTCTGTGATGTTTGAAAATCTAATAAATCACTACTTTTATCTTGATAGTTCATTCTTTAGTTAGGAAAATTAGAGACTTCATTATAATGATTATTGTGAACTATAAGGTGGTTTGGTTTTTGGTTTTGTTTTTTTTTAATTTTAAGATGACGCAGTTCACTTTTGCCAAGTTTTCATTTTCTTTACGATTCCTAAGTGAGTTCAGCAGCAGAGTGGCAGGCTGGATCAGACAGCACAGTAGACCTGGAGCCTGCTTTGAGATGCCACCCACACTCTTTACTTTGATTTTCTGGGGAAATGTAGATGCTGTGGAAAATCAGACTGTAAGCTCCCCAGACTTCTAGGTGCATAGATTTTGAGACTAAAAGGGACTGTAAAGGTCCTTTTCCTGGAAAATTCAGATGAAAAGTCACCCAGCAGCAAGTAAGACCTCTTTATTCCCTCCAATGCAGTGCTGAACACTTGGCTTTATATGCTGTAATTTGACTTGTACATTCAATTTAACCTTCCCTCTTGTGTGGATTTTTGCTAAGAAAACACACAGTGGTACTGTTTGAAGTATTTATCAGGCCATTAAAAATGGGATCATGAACAGCCTACCTGTTCAAAATATGCTGTGCCATGCTCTTCAGCCACTGACCTGGGTTGGTGCTTGTGCTCATCGTTGACCCACCTTGACTGTCGGTTAATAATAGTGAAGCAAGGAGGCTTCCCTCATTGCTACGTTTCTTGACTGCCATCCGGTTTTGGCAGTTTGCTTCTACTATGGATTCACAGGGTGGGCAAAAGGGCCGAAGGGTCTCTTTGCCTGGAGCAGGGCAGTGTGAGTGGGGCAGGTCTAAGACCCATTCTTGCTCCTTGCAGTAGAATCCTTCAGTGCTACTACCAGTGCCAAGTTTCCCTATACTCGGCTATAAGGAATGTCATTGTCTGGCTCCAGAGCAGTGTTTGCAAGCCCATTTCAGTCCTCAGTGTTAATTACATTTGTTTGAAAATACTTAATATGGTTGTACAGATGGAAAACCAGCCTGCAACAAAAAACGTTAACATTGTCTGGAAGATGGTCCTTTACCCATACAGCATCTGTAAAATACACGTACTCACAACTTAGGTTGATTACTTCTAAAATTAATGTGCTTTGAAACTGCAATTGTATGATCTTCCCTGCATTGCAAAATGTACAGCATATACTGAAAAGTGTCTATAATATATTTTAAAAGGAATTCTTAGCTAAGCTTTGACCTTGATACACTCTGAAGGTGAAGAGGATCAATTATAGATAAAAGGAGGGGAACTCTCGAAGGATTGGCATGCCAAAAACTTTCTCTAGGTACAATTCGGGATCTGTATTTATTGGTATTTATCTTTCCAAAGCTCAGACAAGTAGCGTTGCTGTAATTGATTTTATTTGAAAGTCAGAGATGGAGCTAAAGGGGAACTTTTTGGTCTTCTACCTTTACTTTTCAACCTGCGTAAAACAAGCATTTGCACTAGAGGTGATTAATGACACCCATGTGGTTGATTTTTTTTTTTTGACCAAATGTGTGAGTGGGAGCCTCTGGCAAAGCAAATTTTACCTTTTCTAGCCTCAAATGAACTGGGCAGATCTTCATCCTGCCAACTCCTCCTTAATTGACCTATACTGTAAGAAGCAATCGAAACTAAAGACCTGGTTCATAAAAAAAAAAAATATACATTCTGGTTTTGTATCTGTGTGTGCAGGGGCTTCTCCTGCACTCCAGCTAAAAGTGTAGAAGGTACTTCAGATTTCCAGTGCATCTTTTTGCAATTTACTCTTTCCCTCCTGTTTCTGAGTCACAACTGACCTCCTCTCCTGGGTTCCTCTACAAGTGAGTGAATGGTGGTGTGTGGTGTAAACCTTCTAGACAAATGGCAAAGTTTAGACAATACATGAAAATGTCCAAATAAAAGCTAATAGCTTTGTGTCAACAGTGCTGACTTCTCTTAGCTGATTGATTTTCAGCTAAACCACTGGCTTGCTAGGCAGATTTTAAAAGATCTTTGCCTGTTCTGCTGGGTGTGCAAAGCCTGCAGTTTCCTCTTCTCTTTTAGAAGAAGGCAAAAAATAAAACGACGTTAAATGATTAGTGTACAGAAGAAATAGAGGTGAATGGTCTGTATGATGTTGAGGTTCTTGAAAAGCCCAAATTTGATTTTTTTCTTTTTTCTCTTCTTATTTTAAAAACTTCTTGGTTAATAATCTGGTGTCTAAATGCATTGAAGTATATTAATGCAATTTATATTAACCTTGTTTTGGTAGGAGTATTTTTCAGAATGTGTGTGTGACTGGTTGATTTTTTTTATTTTTTTCTTTTGTCTGCAAAGGCTTTTGGGGTACAATCTATGTGGGTGACTGTACACGGTATAAAGCTGAATCAGGCTCCATTTGTTGTGAAATACCTGTAGCTTTTAGAATAATCTCTTTTACAAATGCTGCAGGATCAGACTTTGCTTGAGGTAGTTCCATCTGGTTTGCTTAAAATCATAGTTGGCCTCCAAACTGGTTGCTTAAAGATACCCTAGGAAGGCTCAGTCTCTAGTTGTTGCTACCCCCCGTCTTGTNCAAATTATCCTGTTTATATACAGATCCTGTCTGCTTCCTACTTGCTCCATGGCGTTGGTAAGGCCATAGCCTTCTGTGGTGCTCAGCACCGTTGGAGAAGTCTTGGCTTCTGCAAAGGAAACGAGTGGGCAGCTTTCCACATGCAACACCAGTCCAACGCTAACTATACAGAGCTTTCTGCCAAGGTAAAAATGACCCTCTAGGGGAAGGAGAAATGGCCTCTGGTCCACCTTCAGGATCAGAATCTGATAAACAGTTTCAAATGTCAGTGGCCTGTTGTGGTAATTAAATTGTAATGACAGATCCGTGCTGATACTATCAAGGTGCTTTTGTCCCAGGAACCTTGCACTGAGAGGAGCAGTAACAGCAGTTTTGCTTGTTACCTCTTCCTACTGTTACAGTTAAATAGTTCATGGCCATCAGTTTCCTTGAGCAGCATTGGGTGCTGTTGCCTGCATTGGGTTTCACACACAATTGCCAGGAATGCAATGGTATGGAAGTATTTGGATGTTCAAATGTTTGCCTGAGCTGACCACCATTCCTGGTAGCAGGCCTTGCAGGTACAAATTTGTCTGTGTATTTTTACATTTAGACCTGGACCTTTTAAAATATAACTGTTAGCTTTTGGAGAGAAAAAAGAAATACCTATCAAAAGGTTAAACTTCAAAACAATGGTGCTTGGTCAGAGAAACATCAATATGCAGCTGTCAGAAGAACTTATATCCCCAGTCATAAAAATACATTTTTTTGGGGGGGTGGGGAGAGTTAACTTGTTCTATTATAAATGATTGCAACCACAGGATTGGTCATGGAAATAATAATAGTCTTAAAAACAACAATTTCTTTTCCCCCATGTTGTTATTTTTGCCCTGAAAAGAAGCAAAAAGAGAGTGTTTCAAATATTTTGGAGAGTGAGTACCTTCAAAGAAGTTTTGGAACCCTTTTCCATTCTGTTCTGTAGAGGTCAGCAAGTTTGAGGAATTACAGGCACTAAGTGAAAATGAAAACATCAAGAGGCTTGCTGTCTATCACAAGTATCACTAAATCTTTTTGAACAACCCTGGGCAGTGAATTATGGAAGCATGGAATTGACTTACAGTTTATTTCTAGTAACAGTCAGTTACTATGTCAAATCTAAAACCATTCAGAAAAGCCTATAAAAATATATGACAAAGTAACCAGCAACCTCTAGATCTTTTTACATGTGTATGAATTTAAAGAATGTCTCAATAGTGGTCGTGGAAATGAATAGACAGGACATCTTCATGAGGTTATTTTTTTTTTTTTTTCTTCTCCTCCTTGCTCATGTTGTTCAGCATCATAGAAAGCCTCTGGAGTAGCTTTGCTGGAGGAAGCCAATATGGTGTGTGGGCAGGGGAACAGCACACTCTTGCTCCTGTCTGCCTTGGTGATGCTCTTCCCCGCTACCCTGTGCACCACTAAAGAATGCTCTCCACAGTCCCTCAGACTTTATTTCGAGGGGCCTTATGAACACCTGAGAGATTTTTAGCAAAGACATTGCACTCACCTCAAGGCAAGAGAGATGAAGAGAAGTCCCATGGGAGGGACGCTGACTTAGTGTGTTGCTGGTGTGGATCTCCAAGGATCTGTGGGGCTGCCTTGGTGCCAGTGAGTCTGATCCCATTGTTTGGCATGAGAGGGGAGCTAAAGTCTTGGGCTTATGAGAGACCTTGCTGCTATATGGGGCAGATGTAAGATTTTCTTCCTGCTACTTAAAGTTTATAAGAGCTTGGGTGCTGTTTCTAGAAGTTGGGGTGGGTCAGGTTAGTGTGGTGTAATTTTTGGTCAGCTCAGGAGTCTGGTGTGCAGAGAGTATTTCAAAAGAGCGTTGTTCTTAACTCCTGTGGTTTGAGTCTCTGCTTCCCATTTTCTCTAAGAGGGCTCCTGAGATGTGACACTTCCCTAAATGTGCTGCTAGATCTGAAATGTTGTTTAGCTGATTTTGTTATGTTTTGGGAGAGGTCCTTTTTTTAGAGACAGTAATGCTGGAAAATAGCCCTGGACCTCAGGTGCTTGATCTGAGCGCCTGTCTCTCCTTGGGCTGGATCGCTAATTTTGTAGTGGCCCTTTGGACCTAATTCTCTCACTCAGTGTTGGATGGAGTTTGAAGGTAGTGCCACAAAACCAAAGAAAGATAAATTAATTTTAAAATATGAAGCAGCTTAAGGCATTACATAACTCACTGTCTAGATACTATTGTGACAGGCAGACTGGTATCTACCAGTTGTATGGACCTGCAGGAAAGGTTTTGGGTTAACTGTTTGTGAGGACTATCCTAGACCAAACAGGGAGCAGGTCTTTCAAAGCAATTTTTTGCATTCTTCCTGTATAAGTGGCAGACTACATTGAATGTTTAAACATTTGCCACTGCAAAAATGAATGCACAATGTCATGAGTCAGGATAACCATTTTGCTCTCGTTGTGGTGCTTGTGCTGGGAAAACATCCAAAACTGAGTTTGTCTTGTAAGAAACAGTTTCAACATTGGTCCCTCGGTGACTGTATTTTAAAACTAACACAACCTAATAAACTTTCACTCACAAACCCATCAAAGTTGTGTTTACTGGCAGAACACTTGGGTCAATAAAAAAACACATTAGGATTTGGGATTTTATTATTTTGCATTCATTGAGAAACAAATTGCAGAATAAAGTGGGGTTATGAATAAAATACACTCAGAATCAAATATATTGTTAAAAGTGAGTACCAAAATCTAACAATATGGTGTCACCAATTGTGTGTAGCCATATAATGTGTAATTGTCAACCGTTGAGAAAAGAGCTCATTTTGATAACGTGTGTTGAGATTAGTAGTCTGCGTGTTAACAAGTGGACTGAAAATACTTACGACTCCAGCATGCTTGACAGCTCTAACTTCAACATTGTGTCACACAGTCAAAGAATACTGAGGTAAGATGGAACACAAACAACACCAACAGAGACATGTGTACGTTTAGGGAATATATTAGAACCACAATTATCTTGCCCAGATATCAGTCTCTCATAATCAATAGATTGATTCACTGTAATTATTTTCTATTACACTGTGATTATTTTCTATTAATTTCTATTTTGCATGCACAATCTGGCTTTAAACATGTTTTTTCAAAGCCGTCTTTGATAGCCTCTGCCTCTTCTCTATGCTGAAGGCTAAGCATGTGAACACTGCTTATCTGAACGTGGGCCACAGAAGCCCACAGAAGCTCTTCTTGCTCACTTTTGCAGATTCTCAGGATAAACCAGATATGACCTCTGTTCTTCCCTCTTTGGGACATTCCTTTCCCAGCTGCATGCATGTAGCTCTGCTTGTGCAAAAGCAAGAGCTTGGCACTTCAGGGTAACACCTGGTTTCCTTCAGGGCTGTCACCTCCTGCATATGGCAGTGCCCACACACAGATAAGGGACCTGTTGGCTGCTGGACACAGCTGCCACAGGAATGCTACATACCTACAGTATTTATTTCATCATGCTGCTTTCCACAGTTTTATGTGTCTGCTGGAGTTGTGCAAAAAGCCAATATTCGACACAAAAGAACAAAGCAATACAAGTTGCGGTAGAAGGTTGCACATCTTTTATTTCTGATCTGTGCTGCTTTTACTTTCTTGGTGAGAGATTATGAAGGCATTGTTATGGTTATTCTGGATGCCACAAAAACTCTAGGCAGTATTTTGCAGTGAATTTCAAAATTTGTGAGTAGCGTTGTGCTGGTAAACTCAGATTTGAACTCCCATGGTATATATTCTGTTCCCTCATTATCCCGTCTTCAGAAAACTCGACACAACCCATTGCAACTTGTTTTCTCAGAGGGAGTGATTACATGTGGTGTAGTGGGTTTCTTTTGTGTGTGTGTGTGTGAGTCATATAAAAACTGGTCTCTGTTATTTTTCAGAGTATTTGCAGCATCTGCAGAGGAAATGTCCTTGTTGCTCTATGTTTTAGAAACGAGGTTGGGAGGCCGTTGATATCTCTGGAGGCTTCACTGGTAATGCTGATGTCTTCAGGTGGCACCTCACAGCAACTGAGCTCTGAGCTATCAGAGGAAGGAAGCTGGTGGTTGGCTTTCTTTCCCTTCACTCTGCCCCCCAAACTGAGAAAGAATAGGACTAGTTCAGATTTTATACAGGTAAAAGAATACAGCAATTTTTACTATATACTTCTGTCTCAGACAAAGACTGCATTTATTGCTGTGGCTAGTGCCACCAGAACCCAAAAGAGTGTGAGACTGGAAATTTGTTTCCAGGTGGTCTTCAGAGTGATGACTCTAATCAAAAGACAGGGAAGTCCTGGAAACAGCCTGAAACTCCTCTGGTGTCACTGGGACCACAGAAGCTCTCTGTGCATCCCCACCAAAATCTGTGGAATTTCATCAAACTAACAGAGGATCTGAGCTCTTACCCTCCTTCCTGCTTCCTCACTCAGACCCCTTCCTATTTCATCAGCAGACTTTTAACAGAAATTTTGGAAGGACCAGTCACATGCTTTAATTAGACAGATGAAGCCACCCATTCTGTTGCTTCTAACATTGTGCTCTTTTTTACTTCTTTTGGCCATTAGCCTTATGAGAGCAAACCTCGCTACAAGGCCAACTGCATAAATTATCCTGTTGTCACTGTTTTTCTCAATGTGTTATGTATTTATCCTGCAAATGCACATTTTCTTCTCTTTCCTCCTCCTTTTCTTTTAAAACACCATTTAAGCATTGATGTGAGTTAAGCAATTGACATAACTCTGTACCGAAGTCTGCTCAGACTTGGTGCTTATACATTATTATGGTGCAGCAAATTTCCAAATCCAGCTACCTGCCTGCACCCTGATATGTAAGAGCTTCTGCTCCAAGAAGGTTTAGGGGTGCAGTCCAGTTACTTGGGATTTGGCACTGTGCAGTGGGCTGCAGTATAACCCCCTTAAATGAGAGGTGTGCTGAAGCATTTGAGATTATCTTCTAAAGATCACACTGGGGACAAGAACCACCAAGAAACAGCTGCCTGGACACCGAGACAAAATCTCAGTGGCCAAGCGCAGAGGGAAGACAAACTCATAGCTTTGATCTTCTGCATCCACAGGATGACTGGGGACATCAGGGACTTAACAGAAAGACAGGACTAATTGCACCTATACCTCTGTGCACTGTCAGAAGTGAAGATGTTAAACTTTCTGTGAAAGCTGGATGTGAGCAAGGGCTGGGCAGTGGTCTTCAGACCATTACAACTGACTTCCTCTAATTTTTAAAATTTATATACTTTGTAATGCATTATTAATTTTCTTGTGAGTGATACGACTTTCAAGGCTATCAAGGGACTAATCTATTTTTTACATGGACTTGAGAAGGATTTTAGGTTTGTACAAATAAAATACTCCCTGGAAGCAATACAAATGAAAAGACTATCTGCAAACATCACTGCTTTACCTCTCTTCTGAACAAACATCAGAGTCGCTATAGAAAGTTAACACTTTAATTATGCAGAATTTCAAATTATCAGGTATGGCTGCTATTAAGCTAAAGTATTTGTATCTTTTTTTCATGAAGATTACTTTCTTTGTACAGGACTGACCTACTTGTATCAGGAAGACATATCCAAATCCTTAGTTTAAAGATATTTGGGAGACATGAGTGATTAAACAATCACTGGAATCAGCTGAAATCTGAAAAAATGGTTGCTATGGGATAGTATATTTGCTTAATACTAGCTGTTTGTTTCTTGCCTGCAAGGAAAATTGTGTGGTTCTGGAGGTTTAAATTTTTTTTTCAGTGAGACTACAGATGTAATGGTTTTTTAGGTCTACATGTGGAAATAATGTTGGGTTTTGGATGTTATGTTTAACATAAGATATGCACACATTTATTTAATACAAAAATCTAGTGGAAATAGATAGGATCCAGCAAATGTTTATTTGGAATTTGAATTTGACATCTTGAATTATGTCAACAGAAACTTTTATGTACTGATGTAGAATTTTTTTCAGTGTTTGAAAACATCACGATTGCAGTAAAGTGGTCTTACTGAAGTGTAGATATGGAATCTGGTGGGTTTAAAAACTGTGAATATTTATTAACGATTCACATTCCATGTATATCCAGTCCACAATTGATCTACTTTTTCTTTTTATTGGTTGCTGTTAGCTATAGATCTTTGGAGGGAAAAGAATCTCCATTGTCTATTTCCTCTACATGATATGAAATTCCTGTTGCTGATACCAGCTGTGGGTACCTCTGTGCAGAAAGGTGAAAACCTGGCAGGGGCAAGGTGTGGTGGGAGGTCTGGTTGGTGCATGCATTCTGCCAAGATATATCTATGGCACTGGAATACCACTGAGTATCTCGTCCTTATTTGGATAAAGATACCTGAGTTGGCTACAGAGTTTGAACCTTTTGGTACTAAATTCACAAATGTCCAGTGCTTGCTTTGTGGCGGTAACTCAGTTGTGTGCTCTCTGCAGGCAGAACAAAGTTTGCCCCCAACATCTAGGACCTGGCATTGGCTAAACTTTTGCATATGTTGGAGAAGTAGACAGGAGTTGCTGTCCATCTTTTCATATGTCTTTGAAAATGTCAGGTGATGCACCTGAGAAAGGCAGGGCAATTCTGTTTCTTAGGGCTTTCTTCTTGGAGTCTGAGCTGCATTTGGTGCATCTGAGATGAAGTGGTGGAGGATGGTGGGTACATGGACTTGGTAAGCAGTGTAAATCAAAGCACCTTTTCAGTCCAGTTCTAAATTGGATCTGTTGGCATGTTCCTCTGCAGGACTACCCCTGTGGACAGGAGCCTGTCTGGAACAGATCCCAGACCTGGGATGAGAGAGCAGAAACTGCCATGCAACACTTTTCAAAGCTATTTCATGGTGCCAGGACTGGCTCCGCCATCATGTTTGTGGACCTCCCACAGCCCAGAGCTTCATTATGTAACATTTGGGTGGTTTTTGTCATATTCAAGGCAGCTAAACACACTTTAATGGTGGGTTTATGTTTGACAGTGCCAAAGCGATACTGCTGGTCCACACTGCCATGTTCCAGCACAGCCGAACAATTCCTTCTTATGTTTTGCAGTCTACCATAGATTCTTGTTGCGTGGCGATGGTTTGCCAAGCACTCCACAGCCACAAAATAAGCCAGCACAGCTGATTACAGGATGGTATCTGCAATGCGCTGGAATCCCTGAATGCTAACATCCAAAATTATTAATTAGTAGTGTACTGTGAATGACTTACCCAAAGCATACTTAGAGCAGTAGCAGACCCCAAGAACTCACTCATTTTGCACCCGCCTCTGAAACCAACTTTCTCTGTGACCCTGGGTGAGTCACTTAACTCCCCGTTGTTCATTGAACTGCATTGAGCGATTCCTGCCTACCATGAAGCAGGTTGTGGCAGGATAAATTAGCTGTTGGCTTTTAAAGCACTTTGAAGATGTACTGCAAAGCATTAAAAGCACTTGTTTTTATGAAGACAGTAATGGTTAAATGATAATTCTGCTCTCTTGCTGAATTTGTTAGTTTTAAAGTGTGAGTGTTATGCTTCTACAATATGCTATTAATCCAAGCAAATTACTAAGCCTTTGTGTGGTGTGTGAGAAAACCCATGAATTTACCTTTCTGTAGCTGTAAATGCAGTGGAAAGGATTTGAACTTCCCTTCTCACCTCAAAGCCTCTGGCAAACTGGTCACTGGCATAATAAATATGCAGCATTTAATAATGCTTCACTTTTCCCCTTTAAACCATTAGTTGTTTCCTGCTTGACTAAGAAGAACTTCAAATTCAATTCATTAACATTTCTTTAAATAGCCCTCTTAACAATGCCGGTTTGGTTTCCTCGTTACATTCTGTCACTAATAGTGGTTTTTACTTCTAACCTGTTATTAATTAGAAATAAAGACTGGATCTCTTAATTTCTGAATTAGTTTTAGTGCCTCTTTCCTCACATGCTAAAGAGGGTCTTTTTAAAGCCTAGCGTGTTGTGTTATATAATTGTTTCTGGGGTAAATTATTTAGCTGGTCAGAGAAAGTGCACTTCTCTCTGCCTCGAGTGGTCAGCCCGGCGGTGGGCAGCGAAGCATGCCAAATCCAAGGCAAAGAGGAGCACAGCTGCATGAAACTTTCATTAGAACTGCAGAGGTAAGAGGCTGCTTCTCTGCGGTGCTTTTGGCGTGACCCCCAAGGCTGCCCGCGACTGGTGGCAGGGCACCATTTTACACGGCTTAACGTCTCTGCCATGAAGGACAAATGAACAGGCACAGATCGTCTCAGCCACCCTAATCTTTTCTTTCCCTACTTCAAAGCTTTCTGTGTTGCATCTCAGTCTGTAATTACCCTTGAGGTATTTCAGACTAGAAGCGACACCGGGAAAATTGCACTTCCCGATAATGGGAGTCCACAGTTGTTTTTAATCAATTATGTAGTTGGTCATGAGACTGGCTTCTTAGTTATAAGAGTTTTAAGGCCAACCCTTTACACCCTAGCTGAGGAGAGGGACAATATTGAGTTAAAGAAACACTATCTAGTTGATGTAGTTTCATCTAGGGTTTACCTACTTAATTAAAACCATGCTGCCAATACCCACTTACTACTCCTCCTTGCTTGAATCAACTGGTCAAATGCTGTGCTGTAATTTCCTAAGCAAAACATCTTAAGTTAGGTGGAACTGCAACACTAATTTTTATGGATATAAACAGATCCACTCAGCAGCAGATTTGTTGGAAAAAGTGGCAACGCTGTAGTGCAGGACTCAGAGGTGTGTGGATGCTGGAGGAGAAACACGAGTTGAAGTGGGAACTGCAAACACAAAGGCTTGCTAACTCGCTTTGAAAGATACATGACAGCCAAGAGCTTTGCTCCTCGGAAGTAATGGAGTTGGCCAGGGTGTGCACATGGTGAGGGAGTTCCAGTGGAATAAATCTGGATTATGTTAGCTCACCAGATGCTTTGAGATGTGTAGTATCTGGTGGTGGGAAAGGTCTTGCTTTGGGAAGATGGTGATGGTGCTTTAGGCCAGCCAAAGTTGAGTGATGTTGTACTCCTGTTCTTGCAAATTCAGCATGGTGGGTTATGATGATAAGCTGACAGTGTGGTTTTGCTGGGAAGGAGAGGAGTGTTCAGGGAGAAGGAACCTGTCCATGGGGCTGATGAAACTTGTCCTGTGTCATGCATTGAACCCATAGAAGCCGTCTAACTGGATTGCCTTTTCCCATACCTGGGTTGACTCCTCTCTGTCTCCCAATTCCTCTCCTGCGAAGGAGAAAAGAGACCTTTCCTGTCCTCTGTGTCTTTGGGTACCATTTCTAGGCAGGAAGGAGGAAGGACATGGAGTGCAGGGTATTAGATCATGTCTATGCAGGTGATGAGCAAACTTCACAGTGTTCTTAAAAGTTTGCAGCAGGTTTCAGACTTTGGGAAGCATCTGTAAGGTTGAAGATGTTGCCAGATGTTTGTGATCGGACCTTGTTGACTGAGTGTAGACAGGTTCACCGAATTACCCAAATGACTGTTGTTAGAAGAGCATCCATGCATTGTTCTGCCTTCTCCATCTTCTGGCTTCCTTTCCTGTACTGCATCCTTGTCTAGCTGGTTTCTGAGTCCTACCCCCATCTCCATCTGTTTTTCAGCAATGTTTTGCAAGCCGCTTGCTGCACTCTGCTTGCCTACTTCACATCTTCAGAAAGTCATGAAATCTTGGTCACTGATGGTTTTCATCAAGCATGAGGTACAAGTCTGAATGTGTTTCAGATGTACCTCACCTGGGGGAGAGGGCAACTTTCAAAATTCAAACCAGCTTACAAATTCATACATTACTTTGGCTACTTCTGTGCCTGCCAGCTCTTCTCCTGTGATGTCTGTTTGTTGCAGAAATATTATTGTCTCTGAATTTAAGATGTTTGGGAGAGTTGACGATAGGTGTGTAGGTATTGATTGATGTATACATTTATAAGTCTTTTACAAATGTATCTTTCTCAGACAGCATTATAGATCACTGTCCCAGGAGAAGACAGCTTTGAATATCTGGTGTACTTACATGGTTACGAGCAGTATGTTTGTCTGCAATACAGAAAGCAGGTTATTTCTTAGGCCTTTTCTCTCTCCTCTAATTTTAAATGAGTAGAACTATGCAGGAGGAGTTGTTGCTAGTCATACAAAGCTGGCAGGCTGTCTGACTGGGAATCACTTATTGCCCTAACCCAGTTTCAGTTATTCTATTAATATACCACTAGAGTCAGGCTGGAGTACAAAGTCCTCTGTGGACAGGCCAATGGCAACATCTCTCTCCTGCAGCAATTATAGGAAAAGTTTTACAAAGACAATAATTCAAGTTAAAGTGATTGGCACATTAGACAGAAAATAACTATTGGGAGAAAGTCATGTTGGAGCTCAAAGCTGTATCCTCTGAGCTAGCAGGGGCAGTGGGTAAGGTGATGGAAAAAAAAGTGGTTTGCAAGCACAATCCCAGATTGATATTGGTAAAAGAAAATATACTAACTTACGGTAGCAAAACTGAATCTCTTCTCACATCATTCATGTGAGAGCAGTGGTGAGTTCTCCTGAGGAAAGTTCTGGTGTTGGCAGTGATGCAGTGGCCACTATTTCTCTCCTGCTTGAGGCATGCCCTGCATCCAGGCATGGGGTCAACTAGTATAAGTAGGTTGGGTTTTGGCTTGGATCTGTTCCTTGACCATGTTCACTATACCATTGCATGTATTCCTGTGCTACCTTAATGTGCTTGTGGAGTTCTGGTGTGTGTTGCTTCATTGCTGATTAGGCAGATGGACTGATGATACAAGGCCAGTCCTTGAGTGCTCCTTCCATACCAGTGATTTAACTGTGTAGCTCTCTGTAAGAAAGCTTATTGAGAATGGCACCCTGAACTGTCCTGTAGAATCCAAGATATGTTATTTTTGTTCTGAGGACATTTTGAAAGGATTTTTAATTAGGTGCATGGTTAATAAATGCCATGTTATCCATCTTCAGTCATGCATAGACATGTGGTGTGCTGCTCAGGTACCCACTGGCCCATAGTGGGGATGATGTGCAGCCATATTTGTGGCATGTAATTACTTAACTTACTTTTGGGGCAGACACAGGATAAGATTGTTCCCACTACCCCTAATAATTCCTGTATGACAGAGCAATGCATAGAGTACGTGAATCTTTAATGTATCTGCAACTGAGAATGGAAGAAGCTGCTGCCCTTCCTACAGGTCAATTTTATACTGTCTTCATTTGCTCTGACATAAAATTAGTTTTCCCCTCATCAGCTTCCTTATACAAAGCAGGGATATAGATTGTTACTGTAGAAAATAGAGAAGTTAGGTTTTTAGACCTGAAAAATGAAGAAATAGGAATAATTCTTGAGGCTTTGGCTTTTGCAAGGCTATTTATTGAACGAGTTTTTTCCTATTTATCCTAAATCCTGCCCACATCTTGTGGTGGTGGCTCCTAAGAAGATTCAGCATATATATACTGGGGTGGAAGTTGTACCTTTCTGGTGGTTCTGATCAGGTATGTTCAAACTGCCATGGAAAATGCTAGCACCAGCAGCACAGGTGAATCAATGAGTCACCAAACTGTTAATGCATACTTTTTTAAGATTGTGGCTCTTCTTCACTTAGGAAAAACCCCTTTCTTTCCATTGAAACCTCCTTAAGGAACACACCTAGGAAATTTCTCAGATTTGACTTCAGGTGTAAACAGCAATTCTGAACACAGTGGGGTATCAGCTTAGAATTTCCTGTGCAAGTGCATGAGAGAGGTGTAATAATGCAAATTTATCCCTGAAAATGTGTATTTACCTTTCAGTACTTTGTTTTGCTGGTTTGCTTGCTTTTTTTTTTTTTTTTTTTTTTTTTTTTTTTTTTTTTTGTTTTTTTTTTTTTTTTTTTTTCTCTTTTTTTCTTGTGTGTGTGTTTGTTTTTTTCCCCTCCATTGACCATCGGCTATGACCATATGGCTTCTCTTCTGTTTCCCACTGTGTCGTCTACTCTCTACTCTGAATATGCTATAATGTTCATGAGATATTTTGCGATCAACTCTGGTCTTGTCTAACAGCATAAAACACCTTGTGTATTTGCATTTTTTTTTTTAAAGTTTAATTATTTTCTTAATATTTTTGGGCAGTAGTCACAAAATATTTTTCTCTGTTTCATCTCATCTTTAAAGCATCAGTTCATGCTTCTACCTACAATACCTGCACCATTACACTTGCTTTAAACCCACTGCTAAGCCATGGGTTTGAAAGAGGAGATGACAGTTAACCTGTCTGTAAGACATGTTTCAGAAGCTCCTGTTAATTCCAGTCATCTTTGGGACAAACCTTCTACACTGACATTTATTAGTCAAAAAATGCTATCAGACTCTAGCTAAGGGCACCTGGAAATCTAATTCCTATGGAGGGATAATCTGGCATTAAACAAGTTCTGAAGATTAAAATAATCCTGGGAAACCTTGAATTAGCAAGTAAGACTCCATCTTTTGCACCCTGCTATAGCAGACCCATTATTTTTTCTTGTAATGTTAGTCACATTTTAGGTGATATAGCCCAGAGAGGAAGTGTCCTCATTACCAGAAACACCTTCTTTTAAATCCAGTTTGACTTTCCTGTCCTCAGGGTTAAATTCAGTCCTGATGCACTTGTTGTTTATTTGGAAGTAGTTGCACCAGTTGTGTCTTGGCCTGGTTTGGTTCTGAATGTCAAACTCACAGCATCTTGGAATTACCTCATGATATCCTTTGTAATCCTTTTACAAACACATTTTATTTTCAGCTCATGGCAAACCTAGTTAGTGGTGTTTTCAGTAAGTATGAATGCCTATATTTAAAGTCCTTTTTCAAATATAGATTTGCCATGACCTAATATTAATATGACCTTCCAGAACATCTCTCAGGAAAGTATTTTGATCTCACTGATTAATCAAACTTCAAAAAAATGTTATCCCCTGGTTAGAAACAAAATTGATGAGGGGCAGAAAATTTTGTCAAAATCACTGGAAGATTGAAAAATATAGCTCAGCTGTCCTACCTTCTAGACCTCTACCATATTGCCAAGGCCTCTGCCTTGACACAGGTATTATCCAGATGTTTTCCTTACTGACATTCCTGTTCTTCTTCAACTCCTTCCCATTTTCTTTCCCATGTCTGTCTTCTCTTAATATTTGGCTTTAATATTGCAAAGCATTTGCCTTTACTGTCCTACCAAAGGACAATTCCCTCTGAGAAAGGGAGAAAATCACAGACTCCGCATCAACAGGCTCTGCAGCTGTTGGGAAACTGTGAGCACTCTGGAGTCTGAGGGAACCCTCACTCTGTCTAAAATGGCCCAAACTGGTATTTGTTCCGAGGGGTGCTCAAAGAGAGTACTTACCTCCACATGGTTCCACTCAGGCAAAAATTTACATTAATTTTCTTTGGGAAAACCTTTAAAAATGCAAGGATAGGGACTGCGAAAGGAATCATCTGCAGTGACATTTTCAGTGCTTTGCATTTATTTAGGCATTTCACCCCAGCTGAGATATGAGGTATGAGCTGTAAAAGGAGGATGACACTGATAATAGTTGTCTCTACTGCATTTTCAGGTACACTGTGGGGTGTAAACCTGCCTCTCCTTGCCCCATAATGCCGTTGTCATGCAACCCTGAGATTCTCAACACTTATACCAAAACCACTACCTCATATTTTCTAATATTACTTCACATCAAAATTCGTTGTGATAGATACCAGTGTTAGGTAGACAACCAGAACATCATAGGTAGATTTTCTTCTTGGTCTTCTTGGTCTTCTCACAACCACTGCTTCAGATTAAGGCTTCTCTAAATGATGCCAGAAGCAACCAATCACGTCAAAATAGTCCAGAAGCCAAAGCCTGCCTGTGTACGGGAAATAGCCATGTACTTCATAATGTGAGCCAAGGGAGACAGCGTAGGGCTTCTGACTTCTGGGAGTTAGTCTGGCGATTAGATCTTTCACTGGTGGAGCAAAAAATACTAACACCACCCCCACTCCCCACACCCAAATGTATTTTCTGTGACTTAGTTGTTAATAGCTTGTAAATATCTTAGTGCTGCTGCTTAAGCAGTTCAGAGAGAATGTTCATTACGTGTTTTTCTTCAAATAACTTCAGAAAGACCAAAGGGGAGCTGACATAACAAATCATAGGGTAAAAGGGATTATTAGAAGCAAGAAGGCATGCTTCAAAATGTTGAAGTTGTGTGTTCAAGAAAGAAAAGGGAGGACAAGGCTCACAAATCTTTAGGAGTCCTTTGAAGGAGTCCCTAGGCAAATGAACAAAGAGATCTTGGGTGATATGGTCTTCAGGGAATTCACAAAGGCATTTGAAAAAGTGCTTCACCCAAGGGTCTTACAGGAAATAACCTCCATAAGTTCCTAACATGGGTAAATAATTGTTTAAAAAATGGGGAACAATGGAGAGGAATACAGAGGTAATTTCCACTGCAGAGTCTTGTAGAGCTGTGTGCCGCAGCCTGTCTATTTTTAGTATTTTCATAAACATTTTAAAACAAAAGGGTGGGCAAGAAGATGAGAAGTTTGGAGGCAATAACAGCTTATTCAGTGAATAGAGGAAAGGGCTGACTGCAAAGAATTGAGGAAGTGCCTTTTCATCCTGCATCCCTGAGCAATAGAGTGAGAGATGGAATTTGGTGTGGATATAAAGAGGAAGAGAGGTGGGGTAAAAGTCCCACCATTGTATTGATGATGATGAGCATGGAATTGAATATTATCACTTATGAAAAAAAAGGTGCAAGTATAACATTGTACCTTGAAAGCATAATCTCTGTCCTTAGTGCTTGAAAAAAAGAGCAGACTTAGTTTTAGGAGCTATTAGTAAAGCAATACAAAACAAGAGAAGATACACTCTTTCGCACTTTAGACACCATGTTTTGCCCACATCTCTTGAATATTTGGTTCATTTCCAAACCTTCAGATAGAACCAGAGTGGAAAAGACACAGAAAATGAATGATTAGAGTCAGAGAATGGCTTTGTATGAAGAATCATTAAATAGTCTACCTTTTTTTTTAACCTGGAAAAGAGATGCAGGAATATGACAAGGGGTTGCAAAATGATAACTACTAGCATTGAGATGAAGAACAAGGAATGATGGTTCATTGTTTCTTCTAATGCAGAGTAAAGGAGCATCAAATAAAGCTGTCGAGTAAGACTTCAGAGCAAATAAAAAGTGTTGCTGTTTCATGGCACACATGGCATACACAAGGAACTCCTTTCTGCAGGTTGTTGTGGATGCTGAAAGTGTTCAGATGTTTAAAAAGTAGCTACTCAGATTTATGGGAGAAAAATATTATCAAAGGCTATTGTATACCTGCATATCTGATGTTTGTGAATGTTGATGACAACCCACTGGATTTGCCTTTGGTCTGATTGCTGCTGCTGTTATGTTCACTCTGTTATTCTTACGGATATTCAGCCATTGTAGCTCTTACTAATTTAATGGATTTTTTCAGTGGTCAGAGTAAATTTTCTAGTTACTCCCAAAGAAATCTAGCTGGTATAATGAGAACTGGCAATTTGGGGACTGCAGTAGTATAACCTAGAAGACAAAGAATAAAATAATGCTGAAAAAGACTCAGTCACCTTTAAAGGAATAGTAGGAGGGCTAAAAAAAAAAGCACCTAAACAGTCGTACATCAGGGCGGCATGTAAAATGTCCAGCTGAGGGGTATTATTAATGAAGTGGTGAACTTTAAGTCCATGCATAACATGCTTCCAGTAGGAAGGTTCTTATTTCCAATGCCTGGGGTAATCTAGCAAAATCTCAGCTATATCTTTAATGAACAAGGTAGGCTATCAATCAAGGTGGAGGTGACACAAGCATTTCATACAAAAACAAAAACTGACACCTGCCCTCTCCAAAATCAAGGCTACTGTGTTGCCTCCCAAGGCTGCCTGTCCTCATCAGGCAGGCAGAGTCATGAATCTGCATGTGACTGTTAAAGGCAGAGCTGCTACTAAGTAGGTGGCAGTTATTTTTAGAAACTAGTTTAAATTGTTCTGATATTGAATCTGCACCGTACAGGGGTAACATCTTTAAAATGCAATTCTATGGTAGGTGGCAACAATCAAGCTGAATTACGGACATTGTAAGGAAATGAAAAGTCAAACTGCTGACCATGTGTATTTTATGGTATTTAATTAAAAGTAGATAACATAGTGTGAATGAACCACAAATCAGATAAAAATGGCAGTATATTCTCATATTTAACACATATTTGACTTGTGGTTGCTTGACAATTTACCAGAACAGGTCTATGACAGTCTCCAAATATAAAATCAGGAGTGTAATTAAAAATACTGCAGGGAAGAAGCAATATTCAGTTCAACCCTGAACTACGTTAATCACAGCCACAGCTGTATCGCTTCCATTCCTTTTAACAAGAACCTAATATCTTTTTTTTTTTTTTTTTTTTTTTTTTTTTTTAATAAGAGATGGGGTGGGGGGGAAATGCTCTGGTCTTTGCTGAATCAGTGTCACATTAAAAAAGTTGTGTGCTGTATGTGGGGTAGGGAAGGAGAGGGTAGTAGAGGTGGAGCACGGGATAACCAATTTATTGGAATCTGTGGTGCAGCTACCTCAACTGAGGCTCTGCTGCAGCCCCACACCAGGACTGTGGCTTCTCTTCAGCTTTTGGCACAGCCTTGTGCTGTGGTGACCTTGAGAAATTCATTTAATGCAGGCTGTGCCACATCACCTTCCCCTGTGAAGGAGAGTTAGCCTTGCTTTCACTCCTTATTCCTTGGCTAATGACCAAGAGAGTGAAACCTTGATCTCAGCCAGTCACTTCTGCAATAACCTCACTGTGTCAGGGGCATTTAGAATCACAGAATGCTTTAGGTTGGAAGGGACTTTTAACGGTCATCTCATCCAACCCCCTTGCAGCGAGCAAGGACTTCTTTGACTAAGTTTGGTTGCTCAGAGCCCCATCCAACCTGACCCGGAATGTTTCCAGGGATTGGGCCTTCTACCTCCTCTCTGGGCAAACCTGTTTCAATGTTTCCCTACTGTCATCGTAAAACATTTCTTCTTTCTGTCTACTGTAAAACTCTCCTTTCTTTTTGCTTAAAACCACAATCCCTTGTCTTGTTGCAACAGGCCCTGCTAAAAAAAAAATTGTCCTAATCTTTCCTATTGGTCCGCTTGAAGCACTGGAAACCTGAATTAAGGTCTCCTCACAGCCTTCACCAGACTGAACAACCTCAACTCTCTCAGCCTGTGCTCATAGAGAGCGTGCTTCAACCCCCACATGATTGTTGTGACCTTCCTCTGTAGTCACTCCAACAGGTTAATGTCCTTCTTGTGCTCCAGAACTAGATACTGTCTCCTAGGTGAGGCCCAACTCAGCTCTTCTCCCATAAACTAACCTGTCTATATGTGCTATCTTCTTGCTGCTAGTCCACAATATGCAAGGAAACAGATACTGGACTTGTCCTCCCTTCCCCAGCTTTTCTTTTGTTAGTTGTCCCATTGATAATATCGCAACATAAATTTGTGAGGCTTTGCTGGTGTTACCATAGAATCAATCAGGTTGGAAGAGACCTCCAAGATCATCCAGTCCAACCCATCACCCAGCCCTAGCCAATCAACTAGACCATGGCACTAAATGCTTCATCCAGCCTTTTCACACCTCCAGGGACGGTGACTCCACCACCTCCCTGGGCAGCCCATTCCAACGGCAAATCACTCTCTCTCTGAAGCACTTCCTCCTAGTATCCAACCTAGACCTCCTCTGGCACAACTTGGCACTGTGTCCCCTCATTCTGTTGCTGGTTGCCTGAGAGAAGAGACTGACCCCCACCTGGCCACAACCTCCTTTCAGGTAGTTGTAGACAGCAATGAGGTCGCCCCTGAACCTCTTCTTTTCCAGGCTAAACAACCCCAGCTCCCTCAGCCTCTCCTCACAGGGCTGTGCTCCAGGGCCCTCACCAGCTTCATCGTCCTTCTCTGGACATGTTTCAGTACCTTAACATCTCTCTTGAATTGAGGGGCCCTGAACTGGACACGAGACTCAAGATGTGTCCTGACCAGTGCTGAGTACAGGGGAAGAATAACCTTCCTTGTCCTACTGGCCACACTGTTCCTGATACAGGCCAGGATGCCATTGGCTCTCCTGACCAACTGAGCACACTGCTGGCTGATGTTCAGCTGCTATCTACCAATAACCCCAGGTCCCTTTCTGCCTGGCTGCTCTCCAGCCACTCTGTCCCCAGCCTGTAGTGCTAGTTGAGGTGGTTGTGGCCAAAGTGTAGAACCCTGCATTTAGCCTTACTGAGCACACTGCTGGCTGATGTTCAGCTGCTATCTACCAATAACCCCAGGTCCCTTTCTGCCTGGCTGCTCTCCAGCCACTCTGTCCCCAGCCTGTAGTGCTAGTTGAGGTGGTTGTGGCCAAAGTGTAGAACCCTGCATTTAGCCTTGTTAAATCTCATCCCATTAGCCTCTGCTCATCCATCCAGCCTATCAAGGTCCCTCTGCAGGATTCTCCTACCCTCCAACAGATCAACATCTGCTCCTAATTTGGTGTCATCTGCAAACTTACTGATGATGGACTCAATCCCCTGGTCCAAATCATCAATAAAGATATTGAACAGGACTGGGCCCAGCACTGATCTCTGGGGTACAGCACTAGTGACTGGATGCCAACTGGATGTGGCACCATTCATCACCACTCTCTGGGCCTGGCCCTCCAGCCAGTTCTTGACTCATATCAGAGTGAATCTGCCCAAACCAGGAGCTGCCAGCTTTGCCAGGAACTTCTTGTGGCTGATGGTGTCAAAGGCTTTGCTGAAGTCCAGGTAGATTACATCCACAGCCTGCTCCGCATTCACCAGGAGGGTAATGTAACCATAAAAGGAGATCAGGTCTAAACGCATGCTGGCTGGGCCTGTAGGTGCTTTGTGATGGCACTCAAGGTGACCTGTTCCATAACCTTGCCTGGCACTGAGGTTAGGCTGACAGGTCTGTAATTTCCTGGTTCCTCCTTCTGGCCCTTCTTGTGGATGGGCACCGCTGTTTCACTCTTTCCCATGGAGAGGTATCTGTCACAGCCTGACAATGAAGAGGTGGTACCATGTCTCAGTCTCACTAAAATTTAGATAGAAACTCTCAAGTTGTCCTCGTAACTTGGGCTGCAGAGACAGCTCTTGGAGAATGAGTTTTTAGTCTTTTCTTGTTTGATGTCTGTCAGAACAACTTTCAGAAAAAAATTGAAATTTGACCAACTTACACTCATGACTAAATATTCTGCTGAAGGAAATACTGATTTTTACAAGGCAAACTCAGAGTTGCTCTGATGACCCTGAGGTTACTGTTCCATGCTGCCATGTAGAGGAGTTGACTCTGGAGTAATTTTTTTGACCAACAGACTCACTACTTGCCCCACGGACTGCATTATGGTCAATGGGATACTCCTTTTGACTTCAGTGAGGCTAAGACCTTACTCAATTTTAGGGAAGTAACTAAGGGAACCACCTGTGTTAGGAGCCTTGAAGCCTTGACACTTTGGTCTCCTTTATCTACTCAGTGGAGGGAGAGAAATTCTGAACGAAAATCTGTAGGAATGATATCTTTTCAAGTAATATTTGAGTGCAAGCTGGATTGCATTACATAGCTTTGCTAGAGTTATATGTACGTGATGGAAAGGATTGACTTTTAACTAGACTTAACCATCAAAATGTTCCCACCAAGAGCTAGCAATTAGAGAAACTTGATGGGTACCTGGAACAAAATCTCTGGTTCTGTTTTCTGAGAGAAAGATGGTTAATAGCCACTGGGCAATGCATACCAGAACTGCTTCATGCCATCAGTGAAGAAAGTCAAGGAATTTGCTTCAAAGTTACACGACCACTTTGCTGCCCCTGCTGCTTTGTGTGCTGTTATGTGATGGGAAACTAAGAGATGTTTCTGTGTTGTGATAACTTAACCGAGAAGTTGTGAATTCAATGTATTTGAGCTTTAATTCTGTAAATTGGTAGTGCAACTGTGAGGATACAGGTCATGTTGGAAGGACAACAGAACACTAATTAAGGTGCTAGAGCAGCATTCAAGTATTTGGCAAAGGTAAAAGGTACCTCCTGGTGTAATCATCATCTTTAGGGTGCACCTTGTAGAGTAGGGTTACTGGTTTGACTTGGCGATTCTAAGAGTCTTTTCCAACCTGAAAGTTTCTGTGATTCTGTGACCTCACTGCCACTGAAGACAATTCATGGCCAGGAATGATAATGGTCTGTTCATTGAAATTTCTCTTTATGTCACCTAGATTCCCATAGCGAAAATCCTTTTCAGAGTGGTTAGACCTTCACCCCCAAGGGCTCAACTGTACAAAAATAGGAAGGTTGTCTCCAGACTGCATAGCAGTGAATGACTGATGCAGTAGGAAACAGCAACAAGTGATAACGTTGGCAAAACTTTCCTGTTCTAGAAGTTATTTCCATGAACTTTCTGAATTCAATTGTAGGGACTTCTGGGAAGTGATATTTGGGTGACAACAGAGTGAATATATTTGTGGAATGGCATCCCAGTATGCCACCCAACAGTTTGTCTCAGTGGAAGCAAAATGCAAAAGAAGTACATAATTTTGCACTGAAAACATTTCAATAGGACATGAACCAACAGAGTCATAAACCTTCTCTTTCCAGATGTTCTCCTCAGAGCCATTGAAATAGGTGATCTTAATATTTACTCTTTGATCTTCAGTATGCTACCTTCCCAAAAACCGGTAAAAACCCACATGATTAAATGTTTGCACAGACAAGTCTTCATGCTGGGGCAGCAGGAGTGGGGGACGTAGTGACACCTTGTTTAGTTTACCACTCCTTTTCTCTCCAAGAAAATTAGCAAGGTACCTGCTGTACCTTGTTTGCAATCTGCACACAGTAGATGTCTTCAAAGCTCTTAAGGAAATGCATTTCAAATGTTCTTCCTGTTATAAAGCATGTAGCCAGCAGTCATCCAACCATGTCAGACAGATCTGTAAAAACAGGGATAGGCTGGTGTAAATTGAAAAAGTAAGGGCTGAATCACAAGAGTTTTGCAACTTCAAGAAGTGTCACATCCAACAGAACGCAATATATAATGAGTATATACCACACCAGTTACGAGGGTATGACAAATGGCTTTGCAAGCACAACACAGAACTCATTTATGCTCTTTCCTTTCTGAGGCAGGGTGGTAACTCCATAATATCTCAAATTTTTTGTTGCTCTGTTGAACCTCCTTCACTGAGAGAAGAGACAGTCGAGTGTGTTAGACTCGTGTTCTCTTAGGTATAATATACAAGATCCATCATAATTCAATAATGTGAGAGCTCAGCTCTGATGTTTGTTGGAAAGGATTTACCTTGCTTTCCTTGGGATAATTATTACTGATTGTAATAAGCACAGATATAAACTCTCCATCTTTCCTCTGCTTTTGGAGATGCAGACTGCATGATACACACAATCTGAAGACAATTATAACGTATGTCAAAGTCTGGAGACTTTAAAAAAGGCATGAGTGACTCCCCTTACTGGATTATAATTTGACTCTTTTTAGTCTCCATTGCTTTATATTTGCTCTGAAAGTTTTAATTGCACTGAAGTTTTCTGGATTCCAGGGCAGGGCAAGAACATTTTGCAGCATACTTTGTAAATCCCATCTCAAACTGCCATGGTAGAGGTTCTGATGAGGGCTCATGGCACATTTCTGCTGGCTTGCATTCTTCTGGATAAATGGCCAAAAATGAGTAAACACATACCAAGTTTCTGGACCTTTGTTCTAGACACCAACCAGTCAACAGTTAAGTTGGGAAACAATTGATGCAGAAAGGAATATTTTCTTGCAAAAATGGGCGCTCTCCACGGGGATGGGAATTATCTGGGTTTCAGGTATGTCAAGTATATGTACAGAGCTTGGTATTACTTTTTTTCTGAACAACCTAACTGCATATGAGCTGCAGCTCTGGGACAGCAAGGTCTTTCCACACAGTGTCCTTGCAGTTGCCTCTGCTTCACAGAATGCTGTGTGAGAGGTCAGTTTTTGAGAACAGCAATGTTCAGAAATCCTAGTATCTATGACTGCCTTCTCACAGCCTCTTGCTTCCCTGAATTGGCTGGGATATGGTATCCTCTGTTTTCCCTGACACTGCAAACAGGTTGAAACGATAGATGAAAGGGGAGCAGGATGAAGCTGTGAGTTAGTGCATTAGCTTTTCACTGCTGGAGTCCAGGGTTCAGAGTCTTCCTTTGTGCAAATGTGAAAATGGGTTTAATAGTTTCTTTCCAAATCCTTAGTGGACATTTGGCAATAGCGTAAAACGACTGCACGATTTGGAAAAGAAAAACCCCAGACTTAGGAATGTGAAATCCATTGCTGAATGGAGCTGAGGTAGAAGGCAGGGAGGCATGGAGAAATAACATACAACACCATCATCTAGGCGTTTCTAATAAGCCCACACTTGTGTGCTGGTTTGAGGCTAATTGGAATATTT
>VWZE01018688.1:0-10983 GCA_013396675.1 Eubucco bourcierii
TGGGTTGGGTTGGAAGAGATCTCAAAGCTCATCCAGTGCCAACCTCCTGCCATGGACAGGGACATCTCCCACCAGCATAGGCTGCTCAAGGCCTCAGCCAGCCTGGCCTGGAACANCCTCCTGGGCCTGTCAAGGGGTTTTGAGGGTCTGCAGGCTGTGTTTCTTTGAGGGGCTATTGACAAGGTCTGGGAATGGCAGGACAAGGGCAATGGGTTTGAAGTGGCAGAGGGGAGATTGAAAGTGGATGTTAGGAGGAAGTTGTTGGCAGTGAGGGTGGTGAGACACTGGCACAGGTTGAGGGTGGTGAGACACTGGCACAGGTTGCCCAGGGAGGTTGTGGAGCACAGAATCACCCAATATGATCAAAGATCCCATTGGGTGATTCTGTGCTCCACAACCTTCCCTGAAGGTGTTCAAGGCCAGGTTGGATGGGGCCTTGAGTGCCCTGTGCTAGTGGGAGGTGTCCCTGCCTATGGCAGGGGGTTGGAACTGGCTGAGCTTTGAGGTCTCTTCCAACCTTCCCATTCTATGATTCTATGATTCACAGCCTTATTTTTAGTGCACAGCTGGTGCAAGCTTTGTTGTGAGACACAGCAAGGACTGCTGGTTGTGCTTGTCAGTTCACACCTGTGCCAAACAGCTATGGAACTGGATATTAGAGATCATTTCTGACAGCCTGCTCTGATAGGTAACATTGGCAGAAACTTTTTACAGTCACAGAGAGATGAGTCCAGCCCCTCTGCCAAAGCAGGACCACTCAGGGCAGGTCACACAAGGCTTCCAAGTAGACTTTGAAAGTCTCTGGAGAATCAGAATCATAGAATAGTTTGGGTTGGAAGTGTCCTCTAAAGGTCATCTACTCCAGCGCCCTCACAGTGAAAAAGTTTCTCCTAATGCTAAAGTGGAATTTCCTTTGATTGAATTTATGTCCATTGCTCCTCCTCCTGTCTCTGGGTATCACTGAAGAGAGTCTGGCCCCTTCTTCCTGACACCCACCCCTCAGGTGTTTATAGACATTGCTCAGATGCCTCTCAGCCTTCTCCTCTCCACACTGAACAGCCCCAGNGGGCAGGATCCCCTCCCTCACTGCCTCAGTCCTGCCTTAGTCCAAGCCAGGAGCATTTCCCTGGCCCTGTGCTGCATTTCCTCAGAGCTGCTGCATGCTGCAGGGCACACGTGCAGGGCCCCGAACTTTGCTATTGAGATTAAGTTTATCTCACCTGCTGTTTGCTCAGCAGCCCTGCCTAGATAATCATTACCCCAGCCCCATTTCATTCAGAGGGACTTTCTTCTTCTTCATAGGAAGCTCTGCAGTTCCTCACTGGTGGCAGGAACAGAGCAGAAGCCCAACAGAACACCTGGAGGCACCACAAAGNTCATACAGGTGTTAAGAGAAGCATTTGGTGAATGAAGTCTCAGTCACTGGACCTGTCACTGCCTAGATCCCTGTGCCTGAAGCAGGACTCATCCCAGTCTCTTTCCAAGGAACAAAGCATGCTTGGAAGGTTCACCTGTGCATCCAGAGGCGTGGGGAGAAAGCTGTGAGGTGCAAGTGGGGCAGACGGTGGAGAACAAACCCTGTCCCTTCCCAGGTGACTCTGCCCCTTCAGTGCTGCCTTCTAGGCTGCAGGGAGTGCTTGTGACTGAGCCTACCCTTCTCTGCTTTCAGGTGGGCTGGCTGGAGTGGGGGAGTGGGCAAACACTGGTACTGCAATCCCTGCTGCATGTTTTATCCTTCCCCAGTTGCTGTTCTCTCACTGCTTTGGGGGCATCCACACTAAAAAGGTGAAGCAGCTGTCAGCACAGCCCATCCAGCCTGTTCCTGGTAAGAGCTAAACAACTGAACTGCTGGAGGAGGTACAGAAGAGGCCACAAAGATGTGGGCATCCCTGATGGGGGCAGGCTGGGAGAGTTGGAGCTGTTTAGGTTGGAGAAGAGAAGGCTTCAGGGAGACCTTAGAGCAACCTTCCAGTACCAGAAGGAACTCCAGGAGAGCTGGGGAGGGACTTTGGACAAGAGCTTGTAGGATGAGAGAAAGTGGATTGAAGTTGCAAGAGGGGAGGTTCAGGTTGGAGATTAGGAAGAAATTCTTGGCAGTGAGGGTGGTGAGACACTGGCACAGGTTGCCCAGGGAGGTTGTGGCTGCCACTTCCCTGGAGGTGTTCCAGGCCAGGCTGGCTGAGGCCTTGAGCAGCCTGTGCTGGTGGGAGATGTCCCTGCCCATGGCAGGAGGTTGGTACTGGATGAGATTTGAGACCTCTTCCAACCCAACCCATTCTGTGCCTCTATGGATCTCTGGATTTATTTTGCACCTGTTTCCCTGTCACACTGCAGCAGACACAGAGAAGGATCTGCCTGCACCTGCCATGTCTCTGTGCCTTTCTGTTCTGCTGACATTGCAAAGCTGCCTCAGTGTAACTCCTTAGGTAAATAAACAGAGAGACTTCCCTGAGCAGCTCTGAAGCCCTGGAGTCTCACTTTCAAATTCCCTGAGTCTCCAGAGGGCTCTGGGCAGCCTGATCTAGTGGAGGATTGCCCTGCTGACTGCAGAGGGGTTGGACTGGGTGACCTTTGGAGGTCCCTTCCAAGCCAGACCATTCCATGATTGCATAATCACTCCTTGCCTGACAGTACAGGCAAACCTTTCTGATTTCCCATGAATGGGTGATCTGGAGGGTCCCTTCCAACCTACACCATTCCATGGCTCTAGGAACTGAGCATTTGATCCAACCCAAAGCTCTGCCCTCACCCCCTGCCTGGGGTCTGCAGAGAGCAAGAGGCATCGACCACCTTCAGGAGGCACTGTGGGAGGCAGGTCCTGTGGGCAGCCAGCAGAGACTTCTGTGCTGAAGCTGCTTGAAAAGACCTTAGGAGCTTGCCAGAGAAGAGGACACAGCTTCTCCTCTCTGCTTTTGCACCTGGGTCACAGCAAAACTTCTCAGCTCCCTCCTAGCCATGGAGCTCTCTGGATTCTGTGTCCCAAGATGATGCAGCAGGGAAATGTTTGCTGGGAGAGACCACTGAAGGTGTCTGGTTCAACCTGTTGCTCAAAGCAACACCACCACCAGCAGCAGTTTGGCTCAGCCATGGCTAAACCTCAACAAACCCCCACTGTGACTCTCTGGGCAACCATGGTGGGGCTGCATCACTCCCCTGAGGGAGAGGGGCTCAACCCAGACTTCCCCAAGTGCCATTTCTGCCCCGTGCCTGATGTTACAAACCTGTCACAATACAGAGGAGTTTGTCCCTGTCACCTCTGTAGCTGCCCAAGCAACAGCTGCAGGCTGCTGCCACCTTCCATGAACCCTGCCCTGGCATTCCTGGTCCTGGGTCCCACTTTGCTTGCCAGAACACTGGAACCCACCCTCCTGCATGCACTGCTGCTTGACAGTGTGGATGTTATGGTGGGCAACAGGGTTCTGAGGCTCAGGGCTCCTGCAGCAGAGGTTCTGGGTGGGCACAATGCCAAGCACAGCTCCAGGCTGGGTGTGGAATGGCTGAGAGCAGCCCTGAGGAACAGGCCCTGGGGGTCTGGGGTGATGAAAAACTCAAGCTGAGGCTGCAGTGTGAGTGCAGCCCAGACAGCAACTGTGTGCTGGGCTGCAGCAAGAGCAGTGTGGGCAGCAGGGCAAGGGAGGGGATTGTGCCCCTTGGCTCTGCTCTCCTCAGAGCCCACCTGGAGTCCTGAGTGCAGTTGTGGAGCCCCCAGCACAGGAAGGCCATGGAAGTGTTGGAGGCAGTGCAGAGGAGGCCACCAAGATGCTGAGAGGGCTGCAGCAGCTCTGCTGTGAGGACAGGCTGAGAGAGTTGGGGCTCTGCAGCCTGGAGAGGAGAAGGCTTCCAGGAGACCTTGGAGTGGTCTTGCAGGATCTGAAGGGGGCTCCAGGAAGGCTGTGGAGGGACTATTGACAAGGTCTGGGAATGCCAGGACAAGGGGAATGGGTTTGAAGTGTCAGAGGGGAGATTGAAAGTGGATGTTAGGAGGAAGTTGTTTGCAGTGAGGGTGGTGACACATTGGCACAGGTTGCCCAGGGAGGTTGTGGAGCACAGAATCACCCAATGTGATCTTTGATCTTTGACCCCATTGGGTGATTCTGTGTTCCACAACCTCCCTGGAGGTGTTCCAGTCCAGGTTGGATGAGGCCTTGAGTGCCCTGTGCTAGTGGGAGGTGTCCCTGCCTATGGCAGGGGGTTGGAACTGACTGAGCTTTGAGGTCACTTCCAACCTTCCCATTCTGTGATTCTTCTTTGCCTCCTCCAGTTTGTATTCAAGCTCTTCTTTAATAAGCTCTGAGTCAGAAAAGGACCTCACAGCTGGAGCATGCTGTGAGCAAAGGCACTTTACTGTAGCCCAGAACAAGGCACCTGGCAGCCTTGGGGGGGGTCTGGATGTGCTTGCTTTGTGCACCTCACCTCTGTGCCTTCTCTTACTCTTACCTGTCCCAGTGACCCCCCAGCCTGCACTGATATTGGAGTTGGTTACCTCAACCCAGGTGCAGGACCTTGCACTGTGCCTCATTGTGCCTCATGAGGTTCTCCTCAGCCACCTCCCCAGCCTGCCCAGGTCCCTCTGGGTGGCACTATCCCATCATGTCACCCTTACCACCACACCACTCAGCTTGGAGTCACCTGCAGCCCTGCTGAGGGTGCCTCAGTCTCCCTGTCTGTGTCACTGATGAAGACACTGAACAGCCCTGGGCCCAACACAGACCCCTGATGGACACCACTTGTCACCCATCTGCATCTGGACATGGGACTGTTGAGCACTACCCTTTGGATGTGATCATCCAACCAATTCCTCACCCACTGCACAGCTCACCCTTCACACCCACATCTCTCCACCTCAGAGAGCAGGGTTCTGAGGGGCCTGTGCCAAGGGTTTTGTTAAAGGCACCCCAGCCCCTGTCCATTTCCCTGCACTCCTGCAGGGCCCACACCTCCAGGCACAATTCTGTCCATCTCCTCCCACATGCTTGCTTGAGTCACCTCTGTTTCTGCTGTGCTTGTAGCTGGGAGCTTGGTCTGCTGCCCACTTTGCTCTGATTATTTTTAAGCTGGAGGAAGAAAGGCTGCTGCAGCAGGGCAGTGGCTGCACTGCTCCCAAGGGCTGGATGGGATGGGGATGGATGCTGCTGCTGCTCTCTGTCCTTCTTGCTTCCCACCAAGGCTTCACTCTGCTGCACTGCCAAGACAGCACTGAGATGAAGGTGGCACCGTTCCCAGATTCCCAGTGGCAGTCTCCTGGAGGGCAGGAGGCAGCCTCCAAGCTGTACCACCCGAGCCGCAGACATCCAAGCGCCAGAGCAGGCTATGCTAGATTAGATAAAGCTATTATCAGGCCCTTGATAAGGCTGTTGAGAGCTTGTACAGAGCACTGCTGCTTGATAAAGCTTCCCATCCATGCTAACATCCAGCAAAGAGCAGTCCTTAGCCATTGCAGTCTTATTACCAAGGTCCCAAAGGTCCCAAAGGTCCCAAAGGCTCCCTATCACTGCTCCAAGGGCAGGATGCCATCTCACTGGCAGCATGAAGCCTACCCCTGCTTTAGCCTTGCCTGTGACAGTCACCTGAGCAGCAGAGCTTCCAAAGAGCTGCCCTTTGCTCCTGGGGTCTTGCCTTAGGAGTAATGCTGCTGGCTGTGCCAGTGCCCTCCTGCTCTCTTGCCTCAGACATCTCTGCTGTAGTGTAGTTGCCTCTCCCCTGGCACATGGTGGTGGTGCTGCTGGCTCAGAGGGCACCTACAGTCCTTGCAGCTTAGCCTCTGGGGGGATGAGGATGTCCTCCCTCCCACCACCCAACTTCTGACAGGCAACCAGGGACAGAACAAGAGGACACAGCCCCAGGCAGTGCCAGGGCAGGTTCAGGCTGGATGTTAGGAAGAAGTTCTTCACAGAAAGAGTGATTGGCATTGGAGAGGGTTGCCCAGGGAGGTGGTGGAGTGCCCATGCCTGGAGGTGTTTAAAAGGAGGCTGCATGAGGCACTTAGTGCCATGGGTGACAAATTAGAAGGGTCAGGTGCTAGGTTTGGCTCCATGATCAGTGAGTGAATTAGAAGGGTCAGGTGCTAGGTTTGATTCCATGATCAGTGAGTGAATTAGAAGGGTCAGGTGCTAGGTTTGATTCCATGATCAGTGAGTGAATTAGAAGGGTCAGGTGCTAGGTTTGATTCCATGATCAGTGAGTGAATTAGAAGGGTCAGGTGCTAGGTTTGATTCCATGATCAGTGAGTGAATTAGAAGGGTCAGGTGCTAGGTTTGATTCCATGATCAGTGAGTGAATTAGAAGGGTCAGGTGCTAGGTTTGATTCCATGATCAGTGAGTGAATTAGAAGGGTCAGGTGCTAGGTTTGATTCCATGATCAGTGAGTGAATTAGAAGGGTCAGGTGCTAGGTTTGATTCCATGATCAGTGAGTGAATTAGAAGGGTCAGGTGCTAGGTTTGATTCCATGATCAGTGAGTGAATTAGAAGGGTCAGGTGCTAGGTTTGATTCCATGATCAGTGAGTGAATTAGAAGGGTCAGGTGCTAGGTTTGATTCCATGATCAGTGAGTGAATTAGAAGGGTCAGGTGCTAGGTTTGATTCCATGATCAGTGAGTGAATTAGAAGGGTCAGGTGCTAGGTTTGATTCCATGATCAGTGAGTGAATTAGAAGGGTCAGGTGCTAGGTTTGATTCCATGATCAGTGAGTGAATTAGAAGGGTCAGGTGCTAGGTTTGATTCCATGATCAGTGAGTGAATTAGAAGGGTCAGGTGCTAGGTTTGATTCCATGATCAGTGAGTGAATTAGAAGGGTCAGGTGCTAGGTTTGATTCCATGATCAGTGAGTGAATTAGAAGGGTCAGGTGCTAGGTTTGATTCCATGATCAGTGAGTGAATTAGAAGGGTCAGGTGCTAGGTTTGATTCCATGATCAGTGAGTGAATTAGAAGGGTCAGGTGCTAGGTTTGATTCCATGATCAGTGAGTGAATTAGAAGGGTCAGGTGCTAGGTTTGATTCCATGATCAGTGAGTGAATTAGAAGGGTCAGGTGCTAGGTTTGATTCCATGATCAGTGAGTGAATTAGAAGGGTCAGGTGCTAGGTTTGATTCCATGATCAGTGAGTGAATTAGAAGGGTCAGGTGCTAGGTTTGGCTCCATGATCCTAGAGGCCTTTTCCAACCTGGTTAATTCTGTGCTTCTGGGATAAAGGAGTCGGGGCACAAGGACTGGGTGTGGTGCTTGCTGCTCATGGAGCTGGAGCAGGCAGAAAGCACTGAGAAAGAAATGGAGCTGTTGGTGTTCTGGGGTGAGGGAGGTCTGGAGGAGCCCCCAGAGCAGAGCCAGTAAAGCACCTAACAGCACCACCGTGCCCAGGCACCTGCAGTGCAGATGGTTCCATCTGATCCAGGCAGGAAGAGCCCCATGGCAAGAGGAGCCCTGGGCAGGGAGAGGCTTACATGTTGGCATGTAAAAGGCATCAGCCTCCAAGTGCCTGCAGCTGGGCAGAGGAACTCCACTTGGCTGCCACTGTGGGCCTGTGCCCACCTCTCCAGCTGGCACATACTCCCCTGGACTCTGATTCACCAAACACATTGGCTCACTTAATGACTGCTCATGGCATCTGAAGAGCCAAGGAAAGCTCCTGAGGCCCACACAGGCATGAGGAGGAGCTGTGCATCTGCACAGAAGGCTGAGAGCCCTGGGGGTGGGGAGTGTGGAGAGGAGAAGGCTGAGAGGGAGCTGAGCAATGCCTGTCAGTACCTGAGGGGTGGGTGCCAGGATGAAGGTGCCAGGCTCTGTGTGGTGGTGCCCAGTGACAGGACAAGGCACAGCAGGTACCAGCTGGAGCCCAGGAGGTTGCAGCTCAGCATGAGGAGAAAGTTGTTTGGTGTGAGGGTGCTGGAGCCTGGAGCAGGCTACCCGGAGAGGCTGTGGAGTCTGCTCTGGAGCCTTTCCAGCCCCCCTGGACGTGTTGTGTGTGCCCTGCCCTGGGTGCTGCTGCTCTGGCAGGGGTTGGGCAGGATGAGCTCTGCAGGTCCCTTCCCACCCCTGCCATTCTGTGACTGTGTGATGCTGTGAGGTCTGATGTGCACCCATCTCACCACAGCCCTGCACTGTAAGAATGCCCTGCTCCCTGAAATGCCCTCTCACAAGTGTGCCACCACTGCCCAAGCAGCTGACCTGATGTCCCACATCCAGGACACCTCCCACTCTGGGGTGGTCAGCACCCTGCTATACCCTGCTCCAGATGTGCTGCACCACCAACTGCTTTCCGTCTCTCTGAGCCAGACACATAGCCACAGCTTATATTTAAGACCAAAGGAGGTCCAAAGCCCCCCAGGACCTTTGCTAGCAGATGGTGCCTCTTGGCTGGGGAAAGCAGAGGCACCAGGGCTGGGCAGCAACCAGAGGCTTCGTGCTGAGGCAGGACACTGCTTTCAGCAGGGTCACACTCAGGGGAGATGCTCCATGAGAAACAAGCAGCAAGGCCAAAAGAGTGGGCAAAGTCCAGAACTGTCACCATGCCACTGCTTGGCACTCCTGCCAGGTTTGCTGCAGGCAAAGCACCTCCCTGAGCATCCCCAATTTGCACACAGTGGAGCACACAGAATCCGACTCACCTTCCCCAGGTCACCTGGAGAGGCTGAGAAAGCAAACCTGCTGCAACTGCTCAGCCTCCAAAGCTTCTGCCTAGCTGAGCTCCTGGTGGGTGTTCACAGGTCTGGAGCCAGATTTGGGCCCTGGGGGTTACTGTGAACTCTGGTGTGGTAGCAGCAGGTTGCACAACCCTGTGCCAGGTCACAGCCTCTTGAAGGCGGCGTGGCTGGAGCCAGCGCGGCACAGTCCTGGCTGGAACTCTCTGATTGCTCTGCCTTTATGAGGGACTCCTGCACTTTGGTTTACCAGACCCAAACCACAACACAGATGTCCTTGAGCTGGTTGTGAAACATCTCGTGGGCAGGACAGGACATCACACCCAGCCGCAGGGAAGGGACATTCATCCTGGCAGCTCCCTGCCCTGCAGATCACCAGAGGTGGGAGTGGAAAACTCTCTGTGTGTGTTTAGATGAGCAGGGACAGTGTGTGTGTGTGTGTGTGTGTGTGTGTGTGTGCGTGTGTGTGTGTGTGAGTGTGCGTGTGTGTGTGTGAGTGTGTGAGTGTGTGAGAGAGAGTGTGTGTGTGTATGTGTGTATGTGTGTGTGTGTATGTGAGAGTGTGTGTGTGTGTCTGTGTATGTGTGTATATGTGTGTGTGTGTGTGAGTGTCTGTGTGTGTGTGAGAGAGAGTGTGTGTGTGTATGTGTGTATGTGTGTGTGTGTATGTGAGAGTGTGTGTGTGTGTCTGTGTATGTGTGTATATGTGTGTGTGTGTGTGAGTGTCTGTGTGTGTGTGAGAGAGAGTGTGTGTGTGTATGTGTGTATGTGTGTGTGTGTATGTGAGAGTGTGTGTGTGTGTCTGTGTATGTGTGTATATGTGTGTGTGTGTGTGAGTGTCTGTGTGTGTGTGAGAGAGAGTGTGTGTGTGTATGTGTGTATGTGTGTGTGTGTATGTGAGAGTGTGTGTGTGTGTCTGTGTATGTGTGTATATGTGTGTGTGTGTGTGAGTGTCTGTGTGTGTGTGAGAGAGAGTGTGTGTGTGTATGTGTGTATGTGTGTGTGTGTATGTGAGAGTGTGTGTGTGTGTCTGTGTATGTGTGTATATGTGTGTGTGTGTGTGAGTGTCTGTGTGTGTGTGAGAGAGAGTGTGTGTGTGTATGTGTGTATGTGTGTGTGTGTATGTGAGAGTGTGTGTGTGTGTCTGTGTATGTGTGTATATGTGTGTGTGTGTGTGAGTGTCTGTGTGTGTGTGAGAGAGAGTGTGTGTGTGTATGTGTGTATGTGTGTGTGTGTATGTGAGAGTGTGTGTGTGTGTCTGTGTATGTGTGTATATGTGTGTGTGTGTGTGAGTGTCTGTGTGTGTGTGAGAGAGAGTGTGTGTGTGTATGTGTGTATGTGTGTGTGTGTATGTGAGAGTGTGTGTGTGTGTCTGTGTATGTGTGTATATGTGTGTGTGTGTGTGAGTGTCTGTGTGTGTGTGAGAGAGAGTGTGTGTGTGTATGTGTGTATGTGTGTGTGTGTATGTGAGAGTGTGTGTGTGTGTCTGTGTATGTGTGTATATGTGTGTGTGTGTGTGAGTGTCTGTGTGTGTGTGAGAGAGAGTGTGTGTGTGTATGTGTGTATGTGTGTGTGTGTATGTGAGAGTGTGTGTGTGTGTCTGTGTATGTGTGTATATGTGTGTGTGTGTGTGAGTGTCTGTGTGTGTGTGAGAGAGAGTGTGTGTGTGTATGTGTGTATGTGTGTGTGTGTATGTGAGAGTGTGTGTGTGTGTCTGTGTATGTGTGTATATGTGTGTGTGTGTGTGAGTGTCTGTGTGTGTGTGAGAGAGAGTGTGTGTGTGTATGTGTGTATGTGTGTGTGTGTATGTGAGAGTGTGTGTGTGTGTCTGTGTATGTGTGTATATGTGTGTGTGTGTGTGAGTGTCTGTGTGTGTGTGAGAGAGAGTGTGTGTGTGTATGTGTGTATGTGTGTGTGTGTATGTGAGAGTGTGTGTGTGTGTATGTGTGAGAGTGTGTGTGTGTGAGTGTGTGAGTGTGTGAGAGAGAGTGTGTGTGTGTATGTGTGTGTATGTGTGTGTGTGTGAGTGTGTGAGTGTGTGAGAGAGAGTGTGTGTGTGTATGTGTGTGTGTGTGTGTGTGTGAGAGAGTGTGAGAGTGTGAGAGAGAGAGTGTGTGTGTGTGTGTGTGTGTGTGTGTGTGTGTGCGTGAGTGTGTGAGCGCTGGGGGGGTCCCTGCAGGCTGCCTTTGCAGGGGTGCTGGGCTCGGCGTACAGGCTGCGTTTCCGCCAGCGGGGCCCTGCGGCAGTGCGGCGCGGGGATGCTTTGCGTGGCGTGGGAGGTGCACCTGTAGGTGTGGTGCGGCGTGATGCTGATCGGGGGGCGCCCTCAGGGGGTGTCTCGTCTGCTGG
>VWZE01018695.1:18039-29576 GCA_013396675.1 Eubucco bourcierii
AAAAACCAAACAAAAAAACCCAAAACAGACATTAAACAGGTTGCTGTGAAAACACCAACATGTGCATGTTTCCATGGGAAAGATGTTGTCTTTCTAAAGAAATTAGCTGGTTTGTAGTCTGCAGATTTTAAATCAAGATAGACTATGTTTTTCTTGTTTGATTGAGTCTGGTAGCAAAATCAAAAAAAAAAAAAAAGGGCGAAAAAAAAAGAAAAAAAAAGCATCACTTTAACTAAGTCTCGCAGTTGTTTTAGAGACTTCTGCAATGTGTGAGGTTTCCCTGGATCAAAAATAAAAAGGGGGGTGGGGGGTGGGTGTGTGGTGGAAATAGGGGGAAACATTTCAATGTTTTAAGAATACTGTGCTTGAAATTGGAATATGGGCATTAATTTTTTTGAAACGCATCGTAGGAGACTTGAAGGAGTGATGTATGAACCTTCATGCAGCTTTACAACAGTCATGCATTTGTAGTCCCCAGTTAAAGCTTGCCTTCCTCAAGAAAGATGTATTTAACAAAGAAAAATATTTGCTGTTGTCACACGTGCCACTTTTCATCTGCAGTATATCTTGTCTTAAGACCTATAAATAAATTCCATTTTAAATGTATACCACAATAAGGAAAAGATAGCAGATTTGAAATGAATGCTCCAACAAACACCAACATTATCAAAACTAGGGATATGCAAAATATACTAAGTCAGAGAACTCTGGACATGCAGGTACGTTATCAAAATATTACACTGTTCTTATTAATAGTTTGTGTTGTGTTTATTTTTTTTTTCCTCTAACAGACAGGCTAAGGAAAAACTCATAATCTTTATTTAAATCCAGATCCCATTCATCTCATAATTAGCACCACAGTTCATAAAGACTCTAGATATACGCTTGGTTTTACAATAATGGTTTTCGCACTACCACAACCATTAACGAAGCCTTTAGGTTCTGAGCTATTCTCAAATAGCAGTAGACTAAATCAGAAAGGTAAAGTCACTCTTTTTGCTTTTGGTTAGCAGGTTCAGGTATGCACTATCAGTCTTTAAAGCAGGTGAGCTACTGAAGCAAAAAGGTGAGGGCCCATTAGACTGCAGATCACTGGAACTTTCCTTACAAGGTCAGGACATAGCTACCTGATGAATGATGTAAGAGGTTTATCTGGCATTTCAGCTTAACTAAGGAGCATCTGTAATCATCAAAATCATGAGAAACGGGAGTTAAACACTGTCCATGAAATTTTTGCTTTTTCTTGCAAAGAGAACCACAATTACATATCACACCTGTTGAAATTTTCCATACTTGTGCAAACTTTTCTCAGCATGTCACAGAGAGCTTTTGTTTCTCATAACAATAACACAATAAGATGAATAATGATTTGTTCTCCAGAAGTGAATTGAAAAATTAGCAGCTTTGTTCTGTTTGGTTGCTTACATAGAGACAAGGCAAAGCACTGCGGCTTGTACATGTAGGCATATACAAATGTAAAGAAAAATAACAACAGAATCACAGAATGGTGAAGGTTGGAAGGGATCTTTGGAGATGTAGTCCATCTCCTCTGCTAACACAGGTTCATCTAGATCAGGGTGTACAGGAACACAGGCAGGTTTTTAAAGTGTTCCAAGATGGAGACGCCACAATCTCTCTGGGCAGCTTAGTCCTATGCTTTGGTACCTTCAAAGTAAAGTTTTCCTTATGCTTAATCAAAACTTAGTGTGTTTTAGTTTTCTTCCATTGCCCCTTGTCCTATCACTGGTAACACTGAAAAAAGTCAGGACTCTTGATCTTCATCTCCACCCTTCAACTATTGACTACAGTATTTATAAAGTCTTTTCTCAGTCTTCTCTTCTCCAAGCTCAACAGCCCCAGGTCTCTCAGCCTCTCTTCATAAGAGTTCTTTCGGTCCCCTCAGTATCTTCATGACTCTCCATAGTAGTTCCTTGTCCCTCTTGAACTGAGGAACCCAGAACTGGACACACTACTCTGGATGTGGCCTCAGTGCAGCATAGAAGGGAAGAAGAATGCTCTTTGACCCGCTGACGACACCTCTTACTGCACCTCAGAATACAGTTGGCCTCCTTAACCACAAGGGCACGTTGCTGGCTCACGGGGATCTTGTTGTCCATGGTTTCCCAGATCCTTCTCTGAAAAGCTGCTTTCTATCAGGTTATTCCTCCCCGGCTGCAGGTCTCTACACTTGTCCTTGTGGAACTTCATGTGGTTTCTTTCTGCCCAACTCTCTATCCTGTCCAGGTCTCACTATGCAACATAGCCTGATGACAGGGTCAACCACTTGTCCCAGTTCTGTATTATCAGCAAATCTGCTGAGAGTGTGCTGTATTACTTCATCCAGGCTATTGATGAAGATGTTGAACTAGACTGGGCTCAGTCCTGACCTTGGGGAACACCGCTAGCCACAGGCCTCCAAATAGACCCTGCACCACTGATGACAATCCTCTAAGCTCTATTGCTTAGCCAGTTCTCAGTCCATCTCACTGTCCTCTCATCTAAGCCATACTTTTTAAGCTTGCCTGTGAGGATATTATGGGAGACAACATCCAAAGCCTCACTGAAAACAACGTAGAGAACATTCACTGCTCTCCCCTCATCTACCCAGCTGCTCACACCATCACAGAAGGCTATCAGATTAGTCAAGCATGATTTAACTTCTAATGTAGCTAAATACCTCAAACACTGTTCCTTTGAGTGTATTATAACTTCACTCTACTCTTGGAAAAAAAGACCACTAGCTCTGCAGCTGCCAATGACATTTAAAAAACAAAACAAAACAAAAAAAAAAAAAAACAAAACCAAACAAAACACCAAACAAAAAAACACTAAACCAACCCAAATTTCAACATCACTCTCAGTAGACATTTAACAACTGCAATTTTTTTAAAAGTTAAAAGCAGACAGTGTTTAGTTTTATAAAGATTTCTTCTAACGCTTTTCTACCCCCAGATGTGCACAGAGAGGAGAAGAAACACAATGTACAGAAATTTTAGGGAAAGTAAAATACTGGAGACATTTGGGTAAAAAAATGAATAATTATCCAATTTCAATTCTCACAGTTAAAGTCTATAACAAAAACAAAGATTTTTTTTTTCTTTCTTTTCCATAAATTCGAGACTTGCAGTTATAGAAATAATCTTCTACAGTGTTTTAACAACTATATTTACTCATTGGTCACTGGTATTTTTTTTCTAAATATTGCTCCTGTTGTAGGATCTAATTAAATCTTTTGAGCGTAACAGTATGAGATTCAGGATTACGCGAACTAATGCATGCCTTATGTCTATGATTATGCTTTTCTGTTTATTTAACTCTTTGAAAAACTACATCAAATGGAAGCTTAAACAAGTTATTTAAAATGTGTGCAGGTCTATTGATTTCAGGGGGATTACTCAAGTGCTTTGGATTATGTCGATGTGTTACATGAAGACTAAGCAGAAGTTGAATGGATGATTCTATTAAAACAATGATCTTCATAGTCTCATTCACTCAGGTTCAAGTATCTTCATGTACATATACCCTGAAAGATGTTATGCTTGTCTAATTATGCATTTTTGCTAAGCCACAGATGTGCTTTCATCTTTGGTTCCTGCTGTGCTAGAATAAGGAAGATATTTTTGGTAGTAAGGTGGATCGTGAACTGGTTGAAGGAAAGAGGTCAGAGAGTGTGGTCAATGGGATGGAGTCTAGCTGGAGGCCTGTATGTAGTGGAGTCCCTCAGGGGTCAGTACTGGAACCAGTACTATTCAATATTCATCAGTGACCTGGATGAGGGCACAGAGTACACTGTCAGCAAACCTGGGTGGAGTGGTTTGCACACTAGAAGGTTGTGCTGCCATTCAGCAGACCTAGACAGAATGGCAAGTTCGGCAGGGAGAGATTTAATGAAGGTCAACAAGGACAAGCGTAGAGATTTGCACCTGGGAAAGAACAACCCCACGGATGTGTCAGTATGGTATGTAGACAGATCTGCTGGAGAGCAGTGAAGGAGAAAAAGACCTAGGTATCCTAGTGGATGGAAGGATGACCATGAGTCAGAAATATGCTCTTGTGGTCAAGAAGACCAACACCATCCTGAGGTGTATTAGAAGGGCTACAGCTAGAAGGGCAAGAGAGGTTCTCCTACTCCTCTACTCTGTTTTGTTGAGATTGCATCTGGAATATTGTGTCCAGTTCTGGGATCCCCAGTTCAAGAAAGACCTCAGGGAATTTTTTCAAAGAATCCAGAACAAAGCCACAAAAATGGTTAAGGCAGTGGAACATCTTCTTTATAAGAGATTGAAGGAGTTGAGGTTCTTTAGTTTGGAGAAGACTGAGGTGATCTCATTAATGTTTATAAATATGAAAAAGGTGAGTGCCAAGAGGTTGGAGTCAGGCTCTGCTTCATGATGCCCAATGACAAGACAAGGGGCAAGGGGTGTGAGTGAAAGTTGAGGCACAGGAAGTTCCGTGTAAACAGGAGGTGAATTTTTTTCCCTGTGAGGGTGATAGAACATTGGAATAGATTGTCCAGGGGGTTGTGGCGTTTCCCTCTCTGGAGATATTCAAGACCCTCCTAAGTGCATTCCTGTCTGATCTGGTATGGGTGATCCTTCTGTGGCAGAGAGGTTGGACTGCATAATCTTTTGAGGTCAATTCCAACCCCTAATATTCTGTGATTCTGTAACTGGTTAATAAACCACCTGATAGCTCCCTGCTTCTTCCACTCAGGTGAGTTTTCCCTGCCTTTGTAAATCATGAGTGATCTGAACTCACCTCAATCAGACTGAAAAGCTAGGGTCAGAAAAACTGAATCCTTGCCATATGTTGATGGGTCGACATGAGTGACTGTTACACCAACAAAGGAGGTGACACTTCTCAAAGGAGAATCCAGAAAAAAACTGCCAGTGGGGGAAACAGCCATAGGAAGGAGATGAGAAGCAATCCCTGGAGAGTAATTTCTTAATTTCTTTCTTAATTTAAGTATAACACTTCAGAGGATGTGTATTTAAAGTAGCCTCTGAGCTAAACACCTATGTAACAGCCATGGCAGTATTGGGTTGACAGTTGGGCTTGAAGAACTTTAAGGACTTTTCTAACTGAAGTGATTCTAAGAATCTATGCATACTTATTGTGCTGCAGGTTCCAGGTGTCTACAGTGTCTTCCTCTAACCTAGGGTGGGTTAATTTGCTGTGCACAAACTTAATATCTATACATCATCAGACCATGTTGTGTTAGTAGGCACCAGCCTGATCTATACATCAAATGAATGGAATAGGCAGAGAGAGCTGCCCTGTTATTGTCAAGGTGAGATTTTGACTGCCACAGACAAGCAGAACGCTCCAATTAATTGTGTGAATCTCTGAAATGTCACACGTTATTAATGTAAGCAATTCCACATCAACTTTAAAATGATTTTTTCACTGTTAAAAAAAAAAGGATATTTTTACAGTAAACAATGGAGTTAAAAATGGCCTTGAAAGCAAATATAAGCCATCTTTTAGAAGCCAAAGTCTTTCCCACTGAACAGGTTTCAATATAAACAAAAAACCCTATGTGGAACTGACTTCTCAGTTTGGGAATGCTTCATGTTCATGTACACAAATGTCAGTGACTGCACAGCATTTAAGGCAGTATGAAAATGTGTTTGGAATGTTTCATATTCCTGCCAGGACAGCTGGAGGGACCTCTGATCATTCACAATTTCTGGTAAAGGAAATATTGCAAATATAAATCAACTTGAATCTGCAAATATAAAGCAATTTGACTCTTACGAGAACGTTTTCAATTAAAACCAGGGAAAAGAAGAAAAGGCTTTGACATAGAACTTTTGTCAGCTAGATAATAAAACAGCATGGCCCTAGATAACATAATCACAATGAGGCTGAAACATGTGATTTTATATTGAGATGAGAAAAAGGTGACAAAGCTGAGCAGCTTGCCCATGGAGCATTTTAAGTGTGTGTGTTGCATGATTGGAACCTTGATGCTGCAATGGTGTTAGCAACAAGTGCCCTGGGGAGTACTTAGCCAACAGTTAGGGTATTTTCATGTATTTTCTGAAGCATTACCTTAGACGTGTCAGACCAGTGTTCTGCTGAGCCAAACAAAATTGAAACCCTAAAAAGAAGAGAGTAACACTAGCAAATACTAGTTTTAATCATTTTCTCCTGCAGTTGAGTAAATGCAAAAGATAAGACAGATTTAAAGATGCCAAGGACAGTCCTCACAGCAGTAATAAAGTGTTACTGAGACAGTTACTTTTAAATTACTTGGTATTCAAATATTACATAATTAACAGAATTCATTAAAAGATTGATGGTGAATGACTGGAGAGCAGTCCTGAGGAAAAGGACCTGGGGGCTTGGGTTGATGAAAAACTCAACATGAACCTGCAGTTTGCACATGCAGCCCAGAGAACAATCAAGTCCTAGGCTGCATCAAGAGCAGCGTGGCCAGCAGGGCAAGGGAGGGGATCCTGCCCCTTTACTCTGCTCTCGTCAGACCCCATCTGGAATACTGTGTGCAGTTCTGGAACCCTCAGCACAGGAAGGACATGCAAGTGTTGGAGCAGGTCCAGAAGAGGGCCGTGAAGATGATCAGAGGGCTGGAGCAGCTCTCCTATGAGGACAGGCTGAGAGAGTTGGGCCTCTGCAGCCTGGAGAAGAGGTGGCTTCCAGGAGACCTTATACTAACCTTCCAGTATCTGAAGGGGACCTACAAGAAGGCTGGGGAGACACTGTTTACAAAGTCTTGCAATAACAGGACAAGGGGTAATGGGTTTAAACTGGAGGAGGGGAGATTTAGACTGGATGTCAGGAGGAAGTTTTTTACAGTGAGGGTGGTGAGGCACTGGAACAGGTTGCCCAAGGAGGTTGTGGCTGCTCCCTCCCTGGAGGTGTTCAAGGCCAGGTTGGACGAGGCCTTGAGTAACCTGTACTAGTGGGAGGTGTCCCTGTGTATGTCAGGGGGTTGGAACTAGATGATTCTTGAGGTCCCTTCTAACCTTACCATTCTATGATTCTATGATTAAGAATGTTAATTTTACTTGAGGTCCAAATGGGATTCTCTTGGCCAAAAAACATCAAACAAACAAACAAAAATTATAAAAATGACATTTCCAAAGGAGTGCTCATTTCAAAATTAGTGGCTTACCAGGTTAATTATTTTGGCATAGCACAACCTTTGGCCAGACATTCCTGCTTTTGCACCTAATATAAAAGCTAGTAAACTAATTTTGAAAAAAAGAAATCATATGTTCATTCCTGGCACTCATCTTAACACTTCTTTAAAGAGGCACAAATAAAAAAAAAAAAAAGTATATGAAACAGCTATTCTTTTGCTTCCCCTTGTCATCCCAAATATATGTCAAACTAGTTATCAAGGAAGTGATCCAAGTACATAGACTGACCTTGCTACTTATTTATGGACACATACAGCTTAAGTTGATGTACATTGATTTACAGTGCAATATTCTTTGGCCAAAACAGAATTAGAACAAAACAAAACAAACCCCAAACCAAACCAACAAACAAACAAAAAAAACCCCACAAAAAACAAAACAACAAAAAACAACCCCACAAACAAAAAAAAAACACACCAAAAAACCCCAAAACCAAAAAAAAACCCAGAAAATCAAAGCCAAAAGTTCAAAAGAACCAAACAAACAAAAAACCCTAAAACAAACAAACAAAAAAACCCCACGAAATCAAAACTGACAAGAGTGTAGAACACAACATTCAGAGGGATTTTTTTTCTCTCTCTTTCTAGTTCTGATCTTGAAAATTTCCTGTTTGCTAAATCAGGAGAGTAGGAAAAAGATCATTTATAAAAATAAATGTGATGATCATAATTGTTAGTCTGTGAAGATTATTTTTTTTTCCCCAAAACTAACTTAGAAGACAAACAGGAAACTTTCAAGAGTAAGTTGTATGCAGTGTAAAAGAAAATAGTTTGAATATGTTTTTAAATTTCAGAATTAGTTTGGCATATACATTAAATATTACATTTTGGTTTCTATATTTTTATTGGTTTTCTTGAAAAGGAAAGAAATAATATGGCAACTATTACTCTGAAAAGGTTAAGAAATAATCTTAAATTACTATTATTTTTCTGAATAAATTTCAGGTTGAGTTCCATCTGAAAAAGAAACCATAAAGTGAATCTAAAACTACAGGTTGAATTGCAAATGAAAGATTATTACTTGAAATTAATAATCCTTAACCCAATTTATTAAATGAATTGAAGATCAGGAATACAAATGTTAAAAATTAATCACTCTATAGCAAATCAGATACCCTAATATTCATTTTAAGAAATGAGGAAATTTAGTAACAATGGCTCAGTTCAGAGAAACATTAAAGAGTTTAAACATATCTAAATAAGAACAGTGGACCTCCTGAGGTTTAAAGACACATTTAACGTGCTATAATAAAACAAGGACATTTCAACAATGTAGAGCATGCTCACGTGAACATTAATTTCCAAAACATCATATCTGGCTCAGAAGTGAGAACACCTCTATTTAATCTCTGATATATTAAGACAACTAAACTAGTACTTAAAATCACAGTAAAACTCAAGTATCTTGCCTCCCTGTGGTTTTCAAGAAAAGAAAAGAATATGGAAATGAAAGAGACTATTTTAACATTAAAATTGTGAGTTTTTCAATACCCATCACCAAAGGAGTCAGCTCAAACAAGTGCATTGTGTGATTTCTGTACAGTTAAAACTACTCAAATAGAAAGTTGGTCTTACAAACTTCTCAGGTCTGTCTCATTATTCATGGGTCAAGGAACCCAGAAAAATAAATAAATAAAAAATAATTAATCTTTTTCAACAGAGAATAGCAAAACTCTCTGTTTTCACTACAGCTTCTTATAATTTCCTTAGGATTCCAGGGATGAATTATGCTTAGTTCATAGTATTCAGATAAGTAAAAATAAGCAAACCAACCAACCAAACAAACAAACAAAAAGAATAAATATGTAAATATCATGAAAATGAAACTGAAAGAACAGTTAATAAAAATAGTTTGATTTAATAATTACTTAGTTAAACACTGCAGCCCTTTGTTTCTTATTTGTTGTACTACATAGCACAGCCATTACAGGTGAGTCACTTTTGCGTATTTACTGTTTTGCTGAGCTCTGTGCTCAAAACTGTGATTTCATATTGAAACTGAATGTTTGTGAATTTATACAATTTTAGGCATTGTCAGATTGTAGGTCATCTATACAGGGTAGCTAAAGTGTAGCAAATATGTTAAGCGTGCATTTGTATCTACCTATTTTCTGTATCTTTCCTGCATGTCTCAACATGCCATAACCGAGGGTAGAAAAGCACTGTCTGTAATGTCACATAGAAAGCAGACAACTGAGAGCCTGCTCGAGAAAGGGTATCAGGCAAAATGAAATGCAGCCTAGAAGACACAGGTCTAAAACACTGAACTGCTGCAGATTTAGATGACATCAAGAATTTGTGATTGGGGACGGGGGGGAAGGGTGGTGAGACTCCTAAATACCTACTCCTAAAAAATAAATAAACAATATTATTTTTTTAAAATACCATTTCACAATCAATTAATTACCCTTCAATTACAGTGGGTTTTGAAACATTTCAAGAGAAGACTCCACAAGATCTCTGGGCAGTTGTTTCTAGTGCTTTGGCATCGTTAATGTAAAGACGTTTCTCCTCAAGCTCACCTGAAATCTCCTGTCTTCTAGTTCATACTTGTTGCCTCTTGTTCTATCACTGACCACCAGTGAAAAGAATCAACCCCACCCTTATGGCACCTCTATACTTTAGATATTGATTAGGATTGATAATATTATAGAATAGAATCACAGAATCATAGAATGGTAAGGTTAATTCATAGAATCATAGAATGGTAAGGTTGGAAGGGACCTCAAGGATCATCTAGTTCCAACCCCCTGCCATAGGCAGGGACACCTCCCACTAGTACAGCTCACTCAAGGCCTCATCCAATCTGGCCTTGAACACCTCCAGGGAGGGAGCATCCACAATCTCCCTGGGCAACCTGTTCCAGTGTCTCACCACCCTCACTGTAAAGAACTTCCTCCTAACATGCAGTCTAAATCTCCCCTCTGCCAGTTTAAACCCATTGCCCCTTGTCCTGTCATTGCAGGACCTCTTTCAGTCTTCTCTTTCCCAGGCTAAAGAGCCTCAGGTTTCTCAGTCTCTCTTCGTAAGAGAGATGTTGTGGTCTGTTCATCATCTTCATGACTCTCTGTGGGACTGTCTCTGGTAGGTAGGTACCTGTTCCTCTTGAACTCCTGGACTGGACATACTACTCCAGATGTGACCTCAGTATAGCATAGTAGAGGGGAAGGAAAATGATCTTTGACCTGTTGACCACACTCTTCTTGCTGCACTCCAGAATACTGTTGACCTTCTTGGCCACAAGGGTGCATTGATGGCTCGTGGGGATCTTACTGTCCACCACTCCCTGGTCCTCTGAAGGGCTGCTTTCTAGGAGGTCAACCCCTAATCTGTACTCGTACACGAATTTATTCTTCCTGAGGTGTAGGACACTTCACTTACCCTTGTTGAAATTAATGAGGTCGCTTTCTGCTCAACTCTCTATCTGTTCAGGACTCACTGTATACATCACAGTTCATGGAGTGCCAGTCTCCTCCCACTCCAGTATTATCAATAAATCTGTTGAAAGTATAGAATCATAGAATCATAGAATGGTAAGGTTGGAAGGGACCTCAAGGATCATCTAATTCCAACCCCCTACCATAGGCAGGGACACCTTCCACTAGGACAGCTCACTCAAGACCTTGTCCAATTTGGCCTTGAACACCTCCAGGGAGGGAGCAGCCACAACCTCCTTGGGCAACCTGTGCCAGTGCCTCACCACCCTCACTGGAAAGAGCTTCCTCCTAATATCCAGTCTAAATCTCCCCTCTACCAGTTTAAACCCTTTGACCCTAGTCCTGTCGTTGCAAGACCTTGTTAATAATCCCTCTCCAGTCTTCCTGTAGGCCCCCTTCAGATACTGGAATGTTAGTATAAGGTCTCCTGGAAACCTTCTCTTCTCCAGGTTGCAGAGGTCCAACTCTCTCAGCCTGTCCTCATAGGAGAGCTACTCCAGCCCTCTGATCATCTTCACGGCCCTCCTCTGGACCCGCTCCAACACTTCCATGTCCTTCCTGTGCTGAGGGTTCCAGAACTGCACACAGTACTCCAGGTGGGGTCTGACGAGAGCAGAGTAAAGGGGCAGAATCACCTCCCTTGCTCTGCTGGTCATGATGCTCTTGATGCAGCCTAGGACTTGCTTGGTTGTCTGAGCTGCATGTGCGCACTGTAGGTTCATGTTGAGCTTTCCCAGACTCCAAGGTCCTTTTCCTCAGGGTTAGTCTCCAGCCATTCACCACCCAGCCTGGATTTGTGCTTGGCATTGTGCCTACCCAGGTGCAGGACCTTACACTTGCCCTTGTTGAATCTCATGAAATTGACCAGGGCCCACCTCTCCAGCCTGTCCAGGTCCCTCTGGATGGCATCCCTGCCCTCTAGCAAGTCGACTGTG
>VWZE01018695.1:47427-57864 GCA_013396675.1 Eubucco bourcierii
TTCCCAGCCTTCCTGAAGGCCCCCTTCAGATACTGGTAAGTCCACTACAAGGTCTCCTTGAAGCCTTCCCTTCTCCAGGCTGAAGAGCCCCAAATCTCATCGCCTGTCCCTCTGATCATCTTTGTGGTTCTCCTCCAGACTCACTCCAACAGTTCAATGTCCTTGTGTTGGAGGCTCCGGAACTGCACACAGTACTCCAGGTGGGGTCTCAGTACTCCAGAGGAGCTGAGTAAAGGGGGAGAATCCCCACCCTTGCCCTGCTGGGCACACTTCTCTTGATGCAGGCCAGGACTCGGTTGCTGTCTGGGCTGCATGTGCACACTGCAGGCTCGTGTTGAGCTTTTTATCAACCCAGACCCCCAGGTCCTTTTCCTCAGGGCTGCTCTCCAACCATTCACCACCCAGCCTGTATTTGTGCTTGGCATTGTGCTTATCCAGGTGTAGGACCTTGTTGTTGTTCAACACTTGGCCTTGTTGAATTTCATGAAATTGTCCTGTGCTTACCTCCCCAGACTGTCAAAGTCCCTCTGGATGGCATTGACTGTGCCACACAGCTTGGTGTCATCTGCAAACTTGCTGAGGGTGCACTCCATTCCTCTGTTCATGTCACCGACAAAGATGTTAAACAGCACTGGTGCCAGCACTGACCCCTGAGGGACACCACTTGTCACTGGTCTCCAGGTGGACATCGTGCTGTTGATCACCACTCTCTGTGTGAGACCATCCAGCCAATTCCTTATCCAGCAGTGCTCCACCCATCATATATTAAATATACTTTATGGTACCCAGAAAGGAATAGGAAAACTTGATGCGTCAACTTACTTGTTTTATACAGTCCTCAAGATGGTGAAGAAGCTCAGTGTCATCTGAGCTCTGAAGCAAAAAATCCGTACTCAGTTCTTCAGAAGAGTTCACCATGCCCCACAGTTTGGACTTATCAAAAGCAGTATAGCACTGCAGAAACTCAGAGACGAATCCTTCCATGGGCTGGCAGCACCTCGTAGTAGAAAACAGGAATGTATACAGCATTTGTGCACTGCAGAACAACAATATCCAAACTATATGTGACAGACCTAGGTTTAAAACCAGCAGCAGATAGCTGCACTAAGGTTATCCTGTTCTGTTACCCTTGCATCTAAATTTATCATGCCTGAGAGAGACACCATCACACACCTCATTTCTCCACATAAAACAGCACCGTGTTGCCAGGACCAGTTCACTCAAAAATGTTCAGACCCAAGAACATCCAAGGGTGAAGCAAGAGGTGGAAGGTGTCCTTGTAAGGTTGCTTTCTAGCACTTTTGATGGGTTGTGAGTATCAGGAATGATCACTAAAGATTGGATAAAGAAGAACGTTGAATTTTGTAGTCACCTTCAAAAAGTCAAAAAGAAATGTTCTGATGAAATACAGACTTCCCAAACTTAGCTTGGTACATTGGAAACCCATGGAACAAGTTCTGTTGGAACAACTCTGGTGGCAATAGGGTGAACACAGTTCAGGGAGTATCCAGCATGGGCTGATCATGAATGAGTTCTGCCAAACAGTTGCTTTCCCTGATAACGTGGTTGTATCTGTGAATGAATGAAGAACTGTGGATGGCCTGTAGTCTGCCATTGGTATGTTTTTTCAGTCATCATGTCTCACAGTAGCCTTTTAAGTTGGGATGTCACAGTATGGAGGGGTGTTTGGGTGCACAGACAGGTTTTAAAATAAAAATATATAAATTGGAAAATTTGACCTAGAGAAGAATGATTGGTTGGTAATGCATTGCCTCATGGCTGGGAGCAAGTGGAATCTCACAGTAGCCTTTCATCAACCACCTGGAGAACTGACAAGGTCTGCAGTATTTATAAGTGATCCCAGACTCAGGGGTACCAGTCAGCGCTGACAATGGCAGAGTCACTATGCAGAGGGTGGAAGGAACCAGTTGGAGGAAGGGGCTGTAGAGGTCACCATGACATTTGGACCAGAACATAGTGCAGTGCATTCTGGAGAATCAGAGCCTTGGAAGTAATGCTGGTAGGGCTAGGGGCAGCTCTGGGCAGAAGAATTTGGACCCATGGTGGGCAGTGAAATGAGTGAGTCTGGGGATGCTAGAGACAAGGACAAGCTTTTTCCCTACAAGGATAAGCTTTTTCCCTACAAGGATAAGCTTTTTCCCTACAAGGATAGCTGAGCAGTGAGAATAGGGACAGGGAGGTTGTGGATTCCCCTCTGTAGAGAGTTTTCAGCCCCCAGTGACTAGCGCTCTGAGGCATCTGTTTTGACTCCTCAGCTGAACCTGCTCTGAGCAGGAGATTGGAATGGAGACTTTGAAAGGTCCTTGACAGTCTGCAAGCATTGTCCATGACACTGTGATTTTGACTCTGCCATGAGTTAATAGACATATGCTATAGAGATACCACTCAGACAGCATGCTGGGTGAGTATAGAAGAGCTTTAAAACTGAGGTTTGGTCAGTGTTGTGTATCAATTTGTAGTTCTCTGTGGTGTGAAATGAAATTTACCTCTGCACCAATTATCCCCAGAGCATTCATCATCTGTGGAAGCCCCATTCTCAACAGCAACCTGGTGTACTCTGAAGTGTTCTGAACCACGTTCTCTTGCAGAGGTCATTCTTACAACTGTCTTAATATTCCTTTTTTAATGGTTTAGGCTGTGCAAGCTAATTAGATTTTGTCACTTTGTGCAGATAAATCCAAACAGGAAAAAAAAAGAAAATGTTGCATGACTAATGACAGTTTCTTCTGAATTTAATACAATGTAAAAGCTTTTCAAAAGAATAATACAAGTTTTCTACCCTACTCTTAAAATTTCCAACTTGCTAGTTCCAGGCTCCATCCAAACTAAGATAATTAAAATACTTTCTTTCATATAGAATGAAAAAGTTCTTTTCCTTTTCTTTTTTTAATGTGTATACATGAAGAAAGAGGAGTAAATGTAAAATTCAACTGAATTTAAATGTCTATTTGCTAAACCAGTAGATCTCAAATACCAAATCATACTGCCTTCCATATTTCCAATATATGTGTAAAAGTTAAATAAAACTACCCACTAATTGCTTAGAATGGGATCTGGATGTTAGTGTAGCTTAGATATAAGCAAAATCCTTGTTAAAATATTATACCTGATATAATCTGTGATATTACAGGTAAATAACAAGGATCTCTAAGGATCATTAGTAAAGAGGGCATGTTCACCAAATAATATAGAATTCGTTATTTGTCTAGTAAAAAAACCTTCTGGTTGTGATGGTTTGAGAGTTTCCCACTCCCCCACACTTTCTAAAATGACCCAGACTAGACTCAGCTGGCTGCAAGTTGACTGAAGCTATATTTACAGTTTAGCACAATATACAAGCAGATATATACACTATATACAGGAATATTTACAGAAATATATACAAGTTAAAGGTAATACAGAAACAAAATATCCCTCCCAGAAATCAAAGTCCCCAGGAGGGATTCCCAACCACCCTTCCACCTTCTTCCCAGCCCTATACCTTACACCAGGGTTGCTTTACACACAAGGTGGAGGGAGGGTTAGAAGCAGAGTGGTTAGTTAGATTACTCGGCAGAGAGAAGGCAAGAAACTAGACAGCCTGAGAGTGTCTGAGCCCAAGTGTCTTATCTATGTTTTGCGTTCTTATTCTTAAACGTCTCAGCAAGCCTATGAGTGAAGTAGACATCACCATTGTTTTCACAGCCTATAACATAATTTTCTCTATTAAAATATTCCAATTAGCCTCAAACCAGCACACTGGTCCTTACCTCTGTTTCTCTGATACATTTGTCCTAAAATCATTGAAATGATAGAGACCTTTAAGTCAGAACAGCAGACACCTGTTCTCCATCTTCTCTTCTTAAATAAAGAAAAAAAAAAATTAACACTGACTCTAAACCTAACTGAGGAACCTATTGAGTTTTGAGTTCAATTTGTATCAAGGCTTGGGAGTAAGTGAAGTAAATGGAGAAGGAGGTAAGAATTGGTAGCATTACTGAAGTCAGTAGCAATCTGTCTTACATTTCACAAACAACAGCAAGCAATGTGCTGTCATGGTACTTTCAGTCACAGAGAATTTTGATGAATTTCTGCTTCTCTAGGAAAACTTATTTCCTCTTTCCACCATTTTTGCTTTGGTAGCACTGACAACAGGACTCAACCTTTTATTCTCCATAGTGTCTCTGCACTTTTTGAGCTGGTAGTATTCCTAGAAACTTCAGGTAGCTTTGGATCTTTCCCCCAAGAAAGAATGACCATGTCTCAGAAAGCAGAGCAGAGCTTTTTGATTTGTAAAGAAATAACGCTTTCTCTTTAAAAAATATTTTCCTGTTATTCACTTCCTTGCTTTTGCAATTATTCAGAATGTGCAGTTTCATATCAAAAAAGTAGCTAGACAGCTATCCAGCTCTGTTTTCTGTTGTGAGCAGCCTGCTTCCCACACTGTTGATGACCTAAAGTAAAACATTGAAACCCTCCCAGTTTAGAGAACTGAAAAAAAACCAACAACTATCTCCTACTCATCACCTACTTTCTTTAAGCTTCTGTTGATGTCTAAAATTCAGTCTAAGTAAAGGAAAGAAAAGGTCCTTGAAGCTTTTGATACTCCATCTGTGTGATGAAGGCACAGATATTCACCTGTGGCCATCACATCTTGTGATTTCTAGACAACTCTCCAGGCAGCTTCAATTCCTGCCCTGACTGCCATACTCCAAGTCTGATATTTGAAGTGCTCCAAGCAAATGCAGAAGCAAAGGTTTATACGTACTTTCCTTTCATATTTCAAGTAGAAACCTTTCAACCTGAGTAGTTTTTTTCTTCAATTTCATCTGTTCTTTAATGTCTGCATCAAACAGATGGCAGTAGGGGAAGTGAATGAAAGGAGCAATAGCTGCTGCTCTCTGCTCCAGCTCTGTACAGCTGATGGCTCCTGTACCCTTAGACAGACTCTCCAAATGTCAAGACTGTGTTTACCATCACAAGAGAAAACCCACTTAAAGACAGTTGACTTTAATGAAAGCCATAGCTTTCAAGTTTCCCAGTACAATCAGGTATGCAGTGACCCTTTTCAACTGGAATTGCTTCCAAGTCTGAGTTTCATTACAATGTGATTGGCCTTAATATTTCCCTGTCTGTGAAACTCCTCAAAATAAGATAAAGAAGATTGATCCTTCTGACTGACTGACCGATTGATTGTCATTTGCACTTACTAGGATTCCTAATCTACAGTTAAGAACAAGGCACTTTTCTGAAAAACCCAAAGGGTTCCAAATCTTTCGTGCAAAGATAAATAAAGCGACTTTACCATTATCAACAAACTCAGTGCTCCTGATTGATCTCTCTAGTACTGATTATCTGTAAATGTAATTGCATTTCAGAAACATTTTTGTCCCATTTTGATGCTCGTTGTCCCTGACTGAAACTTTCCCTTTTGTGCACTAATTTACAATTTAGCCTTTAGCTTTTCTAAGGCTTGTTTTTTGCAACATAATGCTATGTAGGAGGTCTGTCTCTACAAAATCACATGCAGAGTCGATCTGAAACTGGGAAACCATTCAGCTCTACCCTGCTCCAGTTGCCTGTATTTGAACCTTAGCTTACCTTCCAAAGAAGCCCTCCAGACAAGTTTCTCTGAAATAATCATCTCAGATTAACAGTGTGCTTGCTTGGTAGGCCTGTCTTTTTCCACCATCTAGCTTCAGCAAGAAGTTGCATTGATATTTACACTGTTAATTTATAGGGGATGAGAAAATACAAGCCCTATGAGGATAGGTTGAGGAGCTGGGTTTGTTTAACTGGGGTTGTTTAGCCTGGAGAAGTGGAGGCTCAGGCATGACCTCATGGCTGTCTACAACTACCTGAAAGGATACTGTAGCCAGGTGGGGGTCAGTCTTTTATCCCAGGCAACCAGCAGCAGAACGAAAGGGACACAAGGGACTCAAGTTGTGCCTGGGGAGGTCTAGGCTGGATATTAGGAGGAAGCTCTTCATAGAGAGAGTGATTGGCATTGGAATGGTCTCCCAGGGAGCTGGTGGAGTTGTCTTCCCTGGAGATGTTCAAGAAAAGACTGGATGAGGTACTTAGTGCCATGGTCTATTTGATTGGATAAGGCTGGGTGATAGGTTGGACTGAATGATCTTGGATGTCTCTTCCAACCTGTTAGATTCTATTCTATGAAAACAAGCTTCTGGGGAGGCAGGTGCTCAGCAGACAACGTTAACAGAAATGTCCTATATACAATAAGCAACAGCCCAGCTCTTCAAGAAGCAGGTAAAATACTTTAAAGGAAAGAATACATAATAGATCAACTGCAGTTTAATTGATTTATCTATGAAGGTGATGGAATTAATCCTTAAAACAGACGAAGTGTGACAAAACCAGGCAGCATCACCACCAAAACCCATGCTAAGCTTGACTTCTCAATACTGGGGTATTTTCATTGCATAAGCTATCAAAATTATATTCTTTTAATCATTCAGAACCAACAATACATATATATTATTGGTTCAGATGTCATATTCTACTGTATTCTTTATCTATTGCAATATATGCTATTATATACTATATTATTACATAATATATTATTATAGTATTTTATGCATGCTAGTTATATTCATTTGAATTTGAAAGTATTTGTGAGGGAAAGTGCTACAAATTCAGAGGAGATAAAAGAATATTTAGAAGTTTGATGACTTTATCAGCAGCATTAAACGAGCCCTTTAGAATATATGGAAGTGGTAAAATGAGAAGTGGGGAGCTGACTTGACTAGAATGAAAACAGTTTTTGAAGTCCACACCAAACAAAATTAGGCATATATATTTTCTTCTATGAATTGTTGGCTCCAGTGGACTCACAGCAATTGAGAATTTGGCCCCAGATGACTAAACAGAGTAAAAAAAAGTTTAAATCTTAACAAGCTGTACAATATTTAGGGAGTTCTGATTGTATTAAAATCAAAGGAAAATATTTCTAAACTCTTAGCTTTGAACAGCAAAAAGGAACACTAAAGAAGGATGACTAAATGCATCAAGATCTACATTTGCTTATCAAGATGTGAAGATTTCAGTCAGGTGCTACTTTGAATTAGTGTTAGATGCTATTAAAAGGATTTTCAAAGGTAAACACAAAAATATTTCTATGCATCTGTATCATGGCAAAATTTGCCAATAAAAAATATGTGCTGATTTGAGCAAAGAAAGAGTTAGTTTTTGTCGTGTTTCTACTGTGGGGCTAGTGCTTGGATCTGTGCTTTAAAAAGTGTTGATAATTCAGGGATGGTATAGATCCTGTTGAGCAGAGCTTATATAGAGTCAAGACCTTTTCTGCTCCTCACCCCATGTCACCAGCAAGTCAGCAGGTGGTACACAAGAAGTTGGGAGGAGATAGAGCCCACCAAAGAGATATTCCAAACCTCAACAGCATTAGGGGAGAGGGTGGTGGGAAGGTTTGAATCTCAGGTAAAGGCTGGGCATTGATCAGCTGATGGTGAACAGTCATTTCACTTGTTTTTCTTGGGGTGTATTTTTTTATATTTGTTGTTTCCTTTTTCATTGCACTATTACTGGTTTTGTTGTTATTTTCATTACATTTTATTTCCGTTATTAAACTCAGCGCATATGTTTTCTCACATTTAACCTTCCAATTCTCTCCCCTCCTCCTACTGGGGGCGGGGAGTAAATGAGTGTCTGTGTGGGGCTTAGTTGCTGTCTGGTGTTAAATTACTAAAAACTGCAACTGGTGCAGCGTTTTGGTTGAGAAAGTTCTCGGTACAAATTCAGATAACTCAAAGGTGACATTTTCAAAGGACTGAATAAAAAAGGCTTTGGGGATTTTCTGAGTTAAGACAATGGCATCAGAAAGATACTTGCCATTTCAGCTGTATCAGTTCAGAAGATTTTCAGCAGTGAAATGAAGAATGAGAAATATCTCCTTGGTGCACAACCACCAAATTGTTGTCATGAAGCTTTCAATAAGTCATTCATCCCAAAGCATATTAGCTTGCCAAACTATCTCTGTAATGGAAGTCTGTCTTTCACACGGCTCAGAATGGAGCTTTTAAATTATAACTTTGGAAACACTTCAGCATCAAACAGTCTAAACAAGAAGAAAAATGTATAAAATTCCTTGATCCCTTATGAATATGGTGATTCCCTGAGCAAACTAAATAGACTACCCTACACAATGCCAACTTACAGTTTGGGGAAGGAACAGTACAGCAAAATATACTTGCAATCCTCCTTGAGGATGAACTGGCTCAGACATTGTATAGGTAATAGCTATTTGAAGTAGAGTTTCAAGAGTCCTTCCCTGCTCTAGAATGTCCTTGTTCAGAAACAGATCACAGGTTTTTCAAGCCTGCTTTTTCATTTGAATTGGTTCATCTGTTGTCTGAATACTATTACAGGACTGACTTTTCCAAGACGGGGGGATTTTGTTTAGCATTTTCTGAAATTTTTCTTTGAACATCTAAATTCCCACTATCATCCAGAAAGGACAGCACATTTGGGTAACTTTCAAAGTGTAAAGATCAGCTCCAGAAACCATTTTATAAAAGGAATAATACTTCTTTCTCTGTAATTATACATATACATATGCATATATTTATATATATGCATACATACATTGTAAATATACATGTATACATACTTACATACATATATATACAGAAGGATTTTTCACCATTGTGATTTATTTACCTTGACTGTATGAGCCCATAAACTCCCTATACCTCAAAAGAAAGCTTAAGAATCAACATGATTTTGTAGAGATGCTAAAATATGACCTTTTTTTGCACTGTTTTGCTTCCACCATTCATTATTAAAATTTTGCCATCTAAAACTGGCAAGCAACTCCTGTTACAGCAGTTAAAACATGATATAAAGATTCCATTCATGCACAACATTCTCAATGCAGACACCAGTGTACCCTGAAGTAGAAATCATTACCTTAAAATAGAGGTAACTGTTGAATAAGTCCTCTGGGTTGCACTCTACAAATGACTGCACTCCTCTGTAGTCTTGCTATGAAATACAGTCTTCGTTCTCCATGTCTGTATAAGACCATAAGTGTTCTAACTGAAAGACTTATTTGAAATGATGAAACTTATCTAATGAATTTAACAATCTTATGTTTTTTGTAGCTGAGAAGCGACCATGAACCAAACAAATTTATGCACTATATTTAGTTTTAATAAAAGGTTTAGAATTGTTTCCCCTTGTCCCCACTTTCTCCTGATTCTCCATCACTTTCTGCTTGTACCTTGCTGGCTGATCTGTTATGTGATGGATGCAAAACACAAGTTACAGTTTGTCTTCCTGCTTGAAAGCCAAGAATTAACATCTTCCAAGATTATAATTCATAATGCAATTACTTGTACAGATAATCATGTAGTTGCTCTTTCCTTATGAATTTTCAGGTAAAGAAAACTTCTTCCCCCAACACTGACAAGAATATGAATGAAAAATACCAATCACACCTTTATCCCAGAGAGATTAATTCAGAAATTTTTATCATGTTATTCCTTGCCTTTTTTTTTTTAGAGAATGCCTAGTATAAAAGTAAAAATAATAAATATATTCTGAGAGTGAAAATTGTATTTGTATCTAGGAAAAAGAACTTGCAATCACAAACATATGATAAATGAGGATCTGACTCAATTACAAAAGATTTTCTCTTTCAATAACATGAATTAAGATTTCATACTTATTAAAAGATACTTTGTGTGAAACATTCAGTAAACATGTATTCAATGTAATAAACCAGTGGCAAAGCAATATCTTCGATACATCCTTGGCTTCATGCCATTATCACATCATCAACCATCAAAAGAGGAGGACAAAATTCCACTGCCATATGGAACAAAACTGTTTTGCATCTTACTTGTGGAACAGTCAAACGCATCTGGGCAGATTTTGGTTATCTCCAGAGAGGGAGATTCCACAACCACCCTGTGCAGCCTGTTTCAGTGTTCTGTCACCCTCACAGGGAAAAAAAAATTCCTTATGTTTCTGTGGAACTTCCTATACCTCAACTTCCACCCGTTACCCCATGTCCTGTCATTTGGCATCACCAGGAAAAGCCTGACTCCATTCACTTGGCACTCACCCTTTACATATTTATAAACATTCATGACATCACCTCTCAGTCTCCTCTTCTCCAAGCTAAAAAGCCCCAGCCCCCTCAGTCTCTCCTCAAAAGGAAGATGTTCCACTCCCTTAATCATTCTGTGGCTCTACACTGGACTCTCTCAAACAGTTCTCTGAAGTTCTTCTTGAACTGAGCAGCCCAGAACTGGACACAATATTCCAGGTATTGCCTCACTAGGACACAGTAGAGGCAGAGAAGAACCTCTCTCAATCTACTGACCACATCCATTCTAGTAGACTCCACAATGGCATTGGCCGCCTTGGACACAAGAGCACACTGTTGGCTCATGG
>VWZE01018696.1:14900-29885 GCA_013396675.1 Eubucco bourcierii
CTCCAACACTTCCATGTCCTTCCTGTGCTGAGGGCTCCAGAACTGCACACAGGACTGCAGGTGGGGTCTGAGGAGAGCAGAGCAAAGGGGCACAATCCCCTCTCTTGCCCTGCTGCCCACACTGCTCTTGCTGCAACCCAGCACACAGTTGCTGTCTGGGCTACACTCACACTGCAGGCTCAGGTTGAGCTTTTCATCACCCCAGACCCTAGGTCCTATTCCTGAGGGTTGCTCTCAGCCATTCCCCACCCAGCCTGGAGTTTTGCTTGGGATTGTTCCTACCCAGGTGCAGGACCTTCCACATGGCCTTGTTGAATGTCATGAGGTTGGCCTGGGCACAGCTCTGCAGCCTGTCCAGGTCCCTCTGGATGGATCCCTACCCTCTAACAATTCAAGTGTGCCACACAGCTTGGTGCCATCTGCAAACTTGCTGAGGGTGCACTGATTCCTCTGTCCATGTCATGACAAAGATGTCAACAATTTGTCCCACTCTGGTCTGTGATGCTTGATCTGTTTTCTTTGTCTTAACTCCACTCTAATATCTTTTCTACTAATCCTGACTAACAGAAAACAGCTTAATCTTTGCTGGTCATTTTGTTTGTCTGCCTGGGAAAGTAGAGGGAGGAGGAGGGGTGTAGCTTTGAGCCCCTTCTGGGCAGTTTCCTTTGCCTGGGAGGGAGTTTGGATTTCTGTATTATTTTTCCTAATTTGTCTGTAATTGTAAATCCTTGCAAATGTATTGTGGATGTATGCTTGTAAACTTAGACATGCTGTAAATATAGCTTCACCTTACTTCCAAGCCATCTGAGCTAGTCTGGTAAACTCCAATAGTGTGTGCAAATTGGTAACCAGTCACAAACAGTCTGGAGTTGAATTAGTGGAAGAAGGACTGTTAGGATCTAAGTTTTAGCTACTAGGAGAGCTACAAACCCCAAAACTCTGTAAATCAGAAACCAGTAGTGACTCCTTCTGCTTTTAATTACATTATAGGAGGACTGACCTCACAATAATTATTAGTCTTGTTACTGCTGTGGTTTCTCACACCATTGCAGCTACTGGCACTAACCATGGGGCAGGTTGTGCTGTGCTAGGCTCTATGCAAACACAGTCCAAGAGTTTGCAATCAAAGAGCATGAAAAACAGCCACAGGTGGAGCTAGACAAAAACTTGGGCAAGGTGTCTAAAAAGAAGGGGTCTGCATAAGGCAGACAGAGCCCTTTCCAACCTGATGCAATCTGTGAATCTGTTTCTGTACCCTGCCCTGTGCTGCACTGCATGCTAGAGGGGAAAGGGCTCTGTGATGTGTTGCAGCACCTTCTCTAGCAGCTGCAGTCCTTGACTCTGCACAACTCATAAATGCAACTCCTCAAAACCAGGCATCTTTCACCATATTTTGGAGTTCTTGTTTCTTCATTATTTATTGAAATAATGTGCATGTTGTCTGTAAGTGGGTTATAACAATCCTCTGCTTGCCCTGGCTTCAGGAACCAAAAGCTAAAAAGATTATTTTTTTTTTTTCCCAGCTGATGTCAGTTTTGAATGTGGGAATGGGAAATGACAAAACAATCCTCTGTGTGTGTGTTTGTGCATGCACTGCCAGTTAGCTGTATCACTCAGAAACTAGAGAGTGGAATTACAAAGACAGGTTGATGTGCTGGGGAAGATCAATGAGTATGAGAGGTTCACTGATGACAGATGGCTGGTTTCGTACTCCGAAGGAGTGACAGAGGAGGAGGAGAACCAGCTGTGAGTTGCAGGATGAGTGCATTGGAAGAACAGCCTTGTGCAGCAGAATCAGCCCTATTCCAGCAGAAGCAGGAGTATGTGAAAAGCAGTGACTGGGTAACTGAGAAGAGGTAGTAAAAGAAGAAAGAAGTGTAGGAAAGGAAGAAAGAAGTGTGATAAAGAAAGAGGGGTTTGTGCCAGCGTCCAGTACATTTTGCAGAGTTTTAATAATTCAGAAGACAGGATCTCACAAAATAATGCAGTAAGCATAGAGAGATCTGCAGCAAAATTAGATCAGAGAAGTGTTGATGGCAGAGTTGATGTTGCAGACAGTGGCTGCTGTTTAAAACACAAAATCCATGCACAAGTGCACACAAATCAAATGTTTCCAGAAGAAGGGGTAGGGGATTTTGTTTAGTCAGTGGGCTATGGCAGATAAATCAGCATTGAAAAAACAGTCAGGCATAACATGGAACTGTTGGAGTGGGTCTAGAGGAGGGCCACAAAGATGCTCAGAGGGCTGCAGCAGTTCTTCCTATGAGGACAGGCTGAGAGAATTGGGGCTCTGCAACCTGGAGAAGAGAAAGCTTCCAGGAGACCTTAGAGTAGCCTTCCAGTATCTGAAATGGGCCTACAGGAAGGCTGGGGAGGGACTATTGACAAGGTCTTGCTATGACAGGACAAGGGGCAATGGGTTTGAACTGGCAGAAGGGAGATTTAGACTGGATGTTAGGAGAAAGTTGTTTGCAGTGAGGGTGGTGAGACACTGGCACAGGTTGCCCAGGGAGGTTGTGGAGCACAGAATCACCCAACGTGATCTTTGATCGCGTTGGGTGATTCTGTGCTCCACAACCTCCCTGGAGGTGTTCAAGGCCAAGTTGGAGGAGGCCTTGAGTGACCTGCGCTAGTGGGAGGTGTCCCTGCCTATGGCAGGGAGTTAGAACTAGATGATCCTTGAGGTCACTTCCAACCTTACCATTCTATGATTCTATAATGGATGGTGATTTTTATAAATGATGTAGAAGGCAGGTATGCAGGTTTTGTAAAAATAAAGTCTTACTCCCCTTAGCTAGCAACTAGAAGAAGAAAGCAGCATAATGGTGTTTTCCAACAGGTAAGTTTGTTCATTTTACCACAAATAAATGAACAGATCTGGAGTGGGGAGATGCAAGAGGCCTGGGGAATTGTAAACTACAAAAGAGAGAAAACAAAACAGTAAAGGAGAGGTGGCCTGTATTACTCCCAGCCCTATGGGAACAAACAGATTGTCCACTAATAAGGAAATGATCTAGCTATTTTTTTAGATTAGTGGTGTAGGAGGAGGAGAATTTAAAAGAGGGAATGCATGGATCTCTCAGTAATGTATCCTCTGCTGCTTGTTGTAGGAGTTGATGAGAATGAGAAGCAACGATAGGAGGAGGAAACATCTTCTATACAGAGGCTATGAGCATATGAATAAGTTAATAAGTGCATTTTCAGGGCTAAGTGTGATATTCCTGGAAAGTGTCAGCTAGAAGGCACTGGAAACAGAGTAGGAAGATGCAAAGTTTGTTGAAGGGAAGAGGCTGTGTTCTTCAGTCACAGCAGAGACAGCAGTATGTATCCATCACCAGAGCAGCAAGCACTACAAACGTTTCGCCTGCCAGAGCAGAGGCTGTTTGGGCAGAAGCTGAAGAAGGACAACAAATGCAGTCATGTTATTCCTGGATGTTGCTACAGACCCTCCAGGCCAGGCAAAAAATTAGGTTAGGAAATGTCTTTACAGATAAGAGTAGTCTGTAAAACAGTGAGAACATTGATCAGGAGGGATTTTAATTACTCTTCTATCGATTGGGACAGCTGCGATGCAGGAGCGAAGGGGAGGAATGGGTGTTCAGAAGGAATGCAAGATTGCATCTCTCATGGCCAGCTAAACATCCCTGCTTGCATAGTCTGAGGCTGTTCAGGTCCTAATTCTAGGAAATGTGCCAAGTCTGATCAATTAAGTTGAAGTTAGGGAGTAGTTAGGATGCAGTGACACCATCTATCATTAGAAAGAAAATGCTCGAGAGGAGGCAACCCAAACACTTCAGGTAGAAGGAAAAAAAAAAGGAATTAAGCAAATGAAAGTTGTCCCAATGAAATTTGACTGGAATATTGTATGTAATGTGTTTGAAATGTGATAGGGGATATTTCTTGAAAGAATCTATAAAGAGGGAAGGGAATGGAATGGAGCAGTAATTGAAATTCATCCTAGTTCAACCCAGAGAAAGAATATAGCAGCAGAGGCTAATAGCTGCAATGATCCTTGGCTAATGGAGAGTTCAGTGGGGGTCATGAACACCTGCATATTTTAGAGCAGCCCTGACACCACTCTAATTTATGTGGTCATCTCTGGCAACTATCACAATGCCTTTACACCTTGTCCCTCTTAGGTATATCAGTTAATACTCTGGAGCTTCTAAAGCACAGTCTTCTCTTTCTTATGGCATGACTAGTCTGAAGAAACAGGTGTCTTGGTGGCTGAAGTCCCAAAAGGTGAGAATGGAAGAATTTTTGGACTAGGAATGTCACAGTCACAGTATCACAGTCACACAGTAGCACCAAGGTTGGAAGAGACCTCAAACATCATCAAGTCCAACCCATCACCACAGCCCTCAAGACCAGATCATGGCACCAAGTGCCACGTCCAAACCTGCCTTGAACACCTCCAGGGACGCTGACTCCACCACCTCCCTGGGCAGCCCATTCCAGCAGTCAATGACTCTCTCAGGCAATAACTTTCTCCTCACCTCCAGCCTAAACTTCCCCTGGCACAGCTTGAGACTGTGTCCTCTTGTTCTGGTGCTGCTTGCCTGAGAGAAGAAAGCAACCTCCTCCTGGCTACAACCACCCTTCAGGTAGCTGTAGACAGCAAGAAGGTCTCCCCTGAGCCTCCTCTTCTCCAGGCTAACCAATCCCAGCTCCCTCAGCCTCTCTCCGTAGGGCTGTGCTCCAGGTCTCTCCTCAGTCTCATTGCCCTTCTCTGGACACATTCAAGTACCTCAATGTCCTTCTTAAATTGAGGGGCCCAGAACTGGAATGCCTGCTCTAAGAAAGAGATGAGCTGTTTATTCTCTTTTAGCAGCAGTAGATGAGGGAAAAGTGCCTTGCTTGTTAAGTAATAAAATCCACACTAACCATCACAGGTGGTATGACAGTCCCCTAGCATGGAAAATGGTACAGCTTTTGTCAGTCACAGGAAATTATTTGGCAGTACCTGAGTGTTCCCAGCGTAGGCTAACCTGTGAAGCCTGTGGAAGTTAGTGTGTTTAACTGCAACCTGAAAAATTCAGTGACCAACCACAATTCAGTGATCTGGACTTTCTAATGCATGGGCTGCCAGATATGAGTTACATCACTGACCTCAGATTAGTGTGAGAAACTCAAGAAGGGGAGCAGACTGGGACATGGCATTGGACAGAAAATTCACAATGTGGAAGTGGCCTGCATGCTGCAGAGAAAGGCAGATGGGTTTGGATCACAGCCATAGAGTCAAAGAATGGTCTGGGTTGGAAGGGACCTCCAAAGCTCTTCTAGTCCAACCCCCACTGCAGCCAGCAGGGGCATCCTCCACTAGATCAAGTTGCCCTGAGCCATGTTGAGCCTCACTTTGAGTGTCTCCAGGGATGGGGTCACAACCACCCCCCGGGCTACCTGTTCCAGTGTTCCACCATCCTCACAGTAAAGAACCTGTTCCTAACATCCAATCTAAACCTGCTCTTCTCTAGTTTGAAGCCATTGCCCCTTGTCCTACCACCACAGGCCTTTGTAAAGAGCCCCTCTCCATCCTTCTTGTAGGCCCCCTTCAGATACTAGAATACTGCTATTAGGTCTCCCCAGAGCTTCCTCCTCTCCAGGCTGAACACCCACAGCTCCCTCAGCCTGTCTTTGTAGCAGAGGTGCTCCCAATCCCCATATCATTTTCATGGCCTTCCTCTGGACCCACTCCATCCATGTCCTTCCTACACTGAGGGCTGCAGACCTGGACACAGTACTCCAGGTGAGGTCTCACTAGAACAAAGTGGCAGAATCACCTCACTGGACCTGCTGGGCACTCATCTTATGATGCAGCCCAGGATGTGATTTGCAAGCACTTGGAAAAGTCAGTCCCTAGCCCAGGAAAGTGGCCATACCTGTATGTGGTGGAATGATCCTCTCTGTCTTTCCTTTGCAAACTGTTTCATCGTGTAGAGTTGTTTGAGTGGTCAGTTGGGTCCTTCCTCAGCTGTAGGCTGTGCAGCACAGGCTTCTCCATCTGGGTTCCATCAGGCTTCTTCCAGCTGGGAAGAGACTTTTTAGGCTCTCAGGTTGTGACAGGACTAGAGGGAATGGAGCAAAGCTGGAAGTGGGGAAAGACTGGATGTGAGGAGGAAGTTCTTCACCATGAGAGTGGTGAGAACCTGGAGTGGGTTGCCCGGGGAGGTGGTGGAAGCCTCATCCCTGGAGGTGTTTAAGGCCAGGCTGGATGAGGCTCTGACCAGCCTAATCTAGGGTAGGCTGTCCCTGCCCATGGCAGGGAGGTTGGAAATAGATGATCCTTGTGGCCCCTTCCAACCCTGACTGGTTCTGTGATTTTATGATTCTATGATTTTATGATTCTATGATTTTATGATTCTATTATTCACTCCCTCTGACTGCACTTGCAGCTGATGGAGAGCAACAGTCATACTTATGGCTTAAATAATGTGTGCTAAGGATTCCTGCTTCTCTCCAGTAACCATGAGGTGGCATGGGTGATGAGCTCAGATGCCCACATTGAATGCATCTATAAGGGGACAGAGGAAGCTTACACTCAGCCTGCAATATCAGAGCAACAGTTTAGGTCGCAGGATGCCAGGCCCCTGATTATATTAAGCAAAACAGGGACTCAGACTGGTGTCTCCTAACTCCTTCATTACTGTCATATCCACTGGGCTTCTGGCTGTCTGGGCTGTTCCCTTGCATTCTATTTCAATACCTATCAATAAGGAGTGCTAGTGCTGACGAAAGGCATTGCTCTGACAAGCTTGTTCAGTGGAAAGAAGTCGAAGAAACAGTTTGCTGTCAATTTTTTCCCCTTTTGCCACTCACTGATTAATCTGAAGCAAAATAGAGAGCGTCCCCAGACACACATATAGATGGACACACAAAGCAAAATCATTCACTGCTTTCTGATTGAGTATTGTCAAGAGTGTTCTTGAAAATGTATCGGTAGCTGATGGTCTGCAGAGAGAAAACCCTACTTAGCATTAATGGTTCCAAATGCAGTGGTAGTTGCAACTAAGTCAAAGGCTATTTCTCAAATTCATGTGAATTATCAGAATAAGAGAATCGGAAAATACAGTGTGGAAAGCTTGTTCACACACAAGCAATATTAGCTTGAACAGCTGCCTCATTTCTGTGGGTATTGAAAGACATCAGTGTATAATGTCAGAGGAGTTATATTTAGGATACCGCCTCATGCTTTGGAATATGCATTTAGTTCTCATTGCCTTCATCATCAGGGGTGGTTACAAAGATTAGCATTTGTAGATTTGGAGTGAATGCTGTGAAAATAGCCTTTTTTTTTTCCTGCTGTATTAGGCACTCTAGTTCTAGTACACTAGCAAAACCCTGCTTTTCAATATTAGGGGGTAGCTCACCCTGTGTGTTTCCACGTGTCCTGCCTCTACTTGTATGCCAAATTCTACCTGCTTCCTCCACTTATATGTAGAGATAGGTAGGTAAGGAAAGAGCAGCAACGAAGAGATACAAGGCAGAGAACACAGCCCAAAGTGGAAAACCAAAAAAGCCTCAAAATAGAGTTCATGGTGTTAGACCTGTGAGCAATGCTCACAGAATACACAAACCTGGCAGAGATTTTTCAGCATGGAGACCCATATTCAAGTATCTTAAATATTTACCTTGTCTTCCTTTGTCAAGCTAATTCCCTGTGGATCGAGGACTGTAAGTCCACAGTCAACTGTGGCAGAAAGTAAAGGTCCATGGTACAGTAGGATGTTCAGGGGGAGCAGAGTGACTGCATCAGCTACAGAAAATTGGGACTGTTTTGATTTTGTCTGAAATGCTGTAGTGCTCTCCAGCAGTCCTCTGATGTGGGCTGATTCTCTCATGAGACTCCACCTGGAGTCCTGTGTGCAGTTCTGGAGCCCCCAACACAAGCAGGACATGGAACTGTTGGAGCAAGTCCAGAGGAGGCCACCAAGATGCTGAGAGGGCTGCAGCAACTCTGCTGTGAGGACAGGCTGAGAGAGTTGGGGCTCTGCAGCCTGGAGAAGAGAAGGTTACCAGCAGACCTTAGAGTAGCCTTCCAGGATCTGAAGGGGGCTACAGGAAGGCTGGGGAGGGACTATTGACAAGGTCTTGTAATGACAGGACAAGGGGCAATGGGTTTGAACTGGCAGAGGGGAGATTGAAAGTGGATGTTAGGAGGAAGTTCCTTGCAGTGAGGGTGGTGAGACACTGGCACAGGTTGCCCAGGGATGTTGTGGAGTTACATGGAATCACATTCTGTGCTTCTGTGCTCCACAACCTCCCTGGAGGAGTTCAAGATCAGGTTGGATGAGGTCTTGAGTGCCCTGTTCTAGTGGGAGGTGTCCCTGCCTATCGAATGGAGGTTGCAACTGGATGAGCTTTGAGGTCCCTTCCAACCTAAATCATTCTATGATTCTATGATTATATCCAGTGGCAGAGATTCATGAGCTCAGCAGCAGGCAGAAATAGTCTACAATTCTATGATCTTCCCAAAGGGTCAACTGATGGGACCAGGAGATCACCCACCCTGTCCTACCTCCAAGGATCTCCATCTTGGCTCTTTCCACTCCAGACTGGGGAAATGCTACAGGTAAATGCTAAAGAGAGGGCTGTGTGTAGGCATAGGAGAAAGATATGCTGCAATTCTTCCAGGTACCTGGGGGACATGTTCTGCTTGGGTGTGAAGAGATAAAGGAGGTAGCAAGCTTCAAACTGGATGATGATTTTGGAGGAGAACGCTTATTGAGTACAGGAATTGCTTGGATCAAGGAAAACCTCTCTTCAGCCTGGAGAAGAGAAGGCTTCCAGGAGACCTGATAGTAGCCTTCCAGGATCTGAAGGGGCCTACAGGAAGGCTGGGGAGGGACTATTGACAAGGGCTTGCAATGCCAGGACAAGGAGTAATGGGTTTGAACTGGCAGAGGGGAGATTTAGACTGGATGTTAGGAGAAAGTTGTTTGCAGTGAGGGTGGTGAGGCACTGGCACAGGTTGCCCAGGGAGGTTGTGGCTGCTCCCTCCCTGGAGGTGTTCAAGGCCAGGTTGGAGGAGTCCTTGAGTGAGCTGTACTAGTGGGAGGTGTCCCTGCCTGTGGCAGGGGGTTGGAACTAGATGATCCTTGAGGTCCCTTCCAACCTTACCATTCTATGATTCTATAAAACCAGGCATATATGTCTTTGAGGAGGGCAAAGGAAGGCTTGAGGTTTGGGACCAGAACAAATGACAGACAAGACAAAGTGCTTGAGAGCAGTGAAAGTGCAGTGGTCATGGTACTTTCACCTTCTGGCTTGTAAGTAAGGGTCACATCAAAATTACAGTCTTATTTATGACTAAGAGGTTTCGACTGTTTGGGGTTTTTTTTGCTAAATCTGTTCTGCTATTGGCTCACCCTACCCATTTTCTTTTTTTCTTGTGTGAGTAGTTTCCTGGCTGACCTGTTGGCAGTTTTCAGGGGGCAAAGCTGTCTTATTTGTCACTTAGCCCTACAAAGCCACACAGGCTCTGATCCGTAACTGAAATTTTTAGATGCCACCATCACTGTAGTATTTCATCACAAAAGATACCTCTGAGCCTGACCTTCTGCCTTGCATCTGCACAACTTCAGTACAGGCAGAAGGCTTCAAAAATACAGTCTCAGGTGCTAGGTGTGTTGTATGCCGGTGGGGTGCGAGATGTAAGCACACAAGGCTGATGATGGTGGGGAAGGTGGCAGGGCACACCAGCAAGCAGCATTTGATCAACCTCACAGGCACCGGTCCAGTGCATGTTTGCTGAAAGATTTGGGATGAGAGGTGTTTTAAGAAATAATCTGAAGTCCAAGGGTTCTTCTTATGCAAACCCCCAGCAGCTGGCAGCACGGAGGAAATGACTAACGCTGTGTTTGCTGTTTCCCGTGCAGCACTTGTGTGCGTGGAGCCTGTCAGAGGGGGAGAGGGGTTTTTTTTCAAACTGTGTCTGCAAACAGACCCTGCTGACTGCTTTCCTTTCACTGCTAGCAGCTTGAAGAGGAAAAAAAAAAAACAAAAAACAAAAAACCAAAACCAAAACCCAGGGCTCTCACTTCAAGTGGGGAGAGAGATGCTTTTCCCCAGGGAAATGATCATGGCAGTAAATGGGGAGAAGAATGTAGTGTAAGGTGTGTGGTGACTAATGCTCCAGGTGCTCACACCTTTCCTGCAGGGTTAATAAAGAGGTGGGAAGCCCTTTGGGAGCAGAGTCATGCCTCACCTGCTGAGTCACAGGGTCACCAGGCACACACGAGGAATACACATCTTGTTTAAGCTGGGAGTCCTGAAATTATACCAAGTCAAAACCATTTTACCTCCCAGATGTCTTGGTAGGAGGTTACCACCTTTAATTCTCCAGGGAGGGGAGAATGAGGGAGATGGAGGGAGATTGCTCCTTTTCTTACTGGGCAGCACTGTTGCCCTCAGGACAGGGGCAATGTTCAGGTGCAGAGTGACTCAGATATTTATGACAGAAGTGTGGCATGACTGAAATAGTAAAACCATAGCTGAGGCAGTGATGTACAACTGCCGCTAGGAAAGGTATAGTGGGTGATGGAACAAGAGGTTGACAGAGCCACACAGAGATTTTCCTTTGACTTCCAAGGGCTTGTGATGTGGCTCAAAAGACAACATTTAGTTGCACATTTCTAAGGAGGGAGGAGAGACATACTGCAGAGCTGCTGGAGAGCTACATAGAATCATAGAATGGTAAGGTTGGAAGGGACCTCAAGGATCATCTAGTTCCAACCCCCTGCCATAGGCAGGGACACCTCCCACTAACACAGGGCACTCAAGGCCTCCTCCAACCTGGCCCTGAACACCTCCAGGGAGGGAGCAGCCACAACCTCCCTGGGCAACCTGTGCCAGTGCCTCACCACCCTCACTGCAAACAACTTCCTCCTAACATCCACTTTCAATCTCCCCTCTGCCAGTTCAAACCCATTGCCCCTTGTCCTGGCATTACAAGACCTTGTCAGTAGTCCCTCCCCAGTCTTCCTGTAGCCCCCTTCAGATCCTGGAAGGCTACTCTAAGGTCTCCTGGAAGCCTTCTCTTCTGCAGGCTGCAGAGCCCCAACTCTCTCAGCCTGTCCTCATAGCAGAGCTGTGATCATCTTGGTGACCTCCTCTGGACCTGCTCCAACACTTCCATGTCCTGTGCTGAGGGCTCCAGAATTGCACACAGGACTACAGGTAGGGTCTGATGAGAGCAGAGTAAAGGGGCAGAATCCTTTCCCTTGCCCTGCTGCCCACACTGCTCTTGATGCAGCCCAATGAGGCTCTTCTTCTTGAATGGGGCAACAGACCAAAGGCAAACAAACTTTTGGTCTGTTTATGCTATTGTTGTTCTCTTTCCATTGTTACCATCTAAATAAATGTTTTTAACTCTAAACACTTACAGTATTGTTTTGTCCAGGAAAGCCATAAGCCCCATTAATTGAACCGGTCTGTAAAGCCTTTAGATCAAAGAGGTTCAAGGATAATAAAAGGATGTCTAAGTAATTGAAGAGTATACTAAAGAAAGGTGCTGCCATACTTGTTTGCAGAGAGGGCATGGAAGGAAAATGTGTTTAGCAAGAACTGGTGGATTATTAAGTGGTTTTATCTGCACTCGACATCTCTCTGTAAATAAGTCAAGGTTTGTTGCAAACTTGTGCAAGTGCTGGCAAAATGTAAAGCCTTATGCAGTGAACTGCTTTGAAGAAAGCTTATCTTCCTAATGGAAACAAATTGTGTCATTTATTCATAGCTGTGGTAAAGCTTCATTTAAAACAGAGGTGGTGGTGGTGGTGGTGGGAGGGTGGCTTTGGTTTCCCTCCTCAAACAGGTTATATAAGATCAAAGTTTAACCTTGGATTAGGGTATATTAATAATAGGATATGAACAATACATTCTAACAAAAGCAAATAAACTCATTCTTTATGTACCAGCAGCAATGTGAGCTCAGAGTTATCCATTAAAGAAAGAAATGCAGCACCAGGAGGGTATGAGCTTGGAAGAGTTTCTGTAGCAGGCAAAGGAATAACCATAGTTGTGCTCCTTGGGTATTGGATCACACCCTTGTGAGTCAGCTGTATCTGATACATGTACCAGTGCTCTGGTATAAAGAATACTTCACCATGGAGAAACAGCTATGGCAAAGGTTTCTTCAGACCATCATAGGATTTCACATGGTAGACCTTAGGATTTCACAGTTTTTAATGTGTAAAACAACGATTGGGAAAAGAAACACTTTTGCTTGCTTTCAGGTGTTTGCACCCTTGAACAGTTTTTTTTTCTTTACTTGATGATTTCTATAGTTTGAGATTTTTACCTTTTTTATTTTTTACCTTTTTTTTTTTTTTTTTTTCTCAGTCAGGAATGTTTAGTCTTAATAATGACAGCTTTCAGTTACCTTATTTTTGACTGACATGGAAATGTGCAAATGTTAAATGATGTTAACATTCCCAGTGCTTCAAAGTAGTAGCCCTCTGATTTTTTTTTTTTACAAAACCAAAACAAAAAGACCCAACCAAACACCAAAAAAAACCTCCCAAACAAACCAAAAAACCCACCCCAACCCCCACCATTTAACAATAACAAACTAAAACCATTCAAAAAAAAAAAAACTAAAACCAAACTAAAATCAAAACAAAGCAACAACCAAACAAATCCAAATAGAAATATAACAATTGGATTAGTCTGATAATGAGGTTGGATAAGTAAAACACTTTTTCCTCAATATTTATATATGTAGAATTGTAGAATCATAGAATCATAGAATGGTAAGGTTGGAAGGGACCTCAAGGATCATCCAGTTCCAACCCCCTGCCATAGGCAGGGACACCTCCCACTAGTACAGGTCACTCAAGGCCTCATCCAACCTGGTCTTGAACACCTCCAGGGAGGGAGCAGCCACAACCTCCCTGGGTAACCTGTGCCAGTGTCTCACCACCCTCACTGCAAACAACTTCCTCCTAACATCCACTTTCAATCTCCCCTCTGCCACTTCAAACCCATTGCCCCTTGTCCTGCCATTGCAAGAACTTGTCAATAGTCCCTCCCCAACCTTCCTGTAGCCCCCTTCAGATACTGGAAGCCTTCTCTTCTCCAGGCTGCAGAGCCCCAACTCTCTCAGCCTGTCCTCATAGGAGAGCTGCTGCAGCCCTCTGAGCATCTTGGTGGCCTCCTCCGGACCCGCTCCAATACTTCCATGTCCTTCCTGTGCTGAGGGCTCCAGAACTGCACACAGGACTCCAGGTGGGGTCTGATAAGAGCAGAGTAAGGGGGCAGAATCACCTCCATATATCTACTTTTAGTTTTAAGGCATTCAGAGTTTATGTGGATGCTTCAATTTAAGATCTGCTCCTGCTGTTTTGGGCTGGCTGTTGTGGTGGGGAGGACCCATATGAAAGTCAGTACAACTGAGCTCACTCTAATGCTTGATCATGAAATTAGCTTTCTCTCAATGTTTAAAACTTGGGATAAGTTTCAAAGCCCTTAATGGAAGCCACTGGGTTATCTGATGTGATTCCAAGTGCATCCTTAAGTTACATCTGTAGCTTAGGGTCTAAGTAAGGAGCTCAAGGGAGCCAAACATGCCTTGCAGAGACACTCATTTCAGCACAAGAGTATCACTCTCTGGTGACCTCGTTGCAATTGTTTCAGCACACACAAGGCTAGCCACAAGATACCTGTCCTGCTTCAGAGGAGGGCTGGGAAGGCAGGAAGCTCAGAGTGCATGGTGAGAACTGCAGAGCTGCTGGCAGTGGGAGCCCCAGTACAGCTGGCAGAGGCAGGCAGCCTTTCCGATGTTGTTTGTGGCAATAGCATGTTTGGAAACATGAGACACCAGCTGTCAGTAACTGCATTGTGTCTGCAGTAAATACTGTAAAAATTAAAAGTGACAAATTCTCAATATTAAGGCAAGAAAAGAAGTTCATACAGACAGAAAAAAAAAATAAATAAAAAATCTCCCACCCACAGCTAGTACTGTAAGCTAACAGCTTTGAAGTGTCACATTCTCTGGACAGGACAACTTCTTCCTCTGCCTGCTGTGTAGATAAGGTACCTTAGCCTTTGGCCTGTTGTCCATTTCTGGGAAAGATGGTTGAATGTGAGTCATGTTTTGTACTGTACAGTGAGATCTTTGCCCACACATCCAAAATTGATTGTTTTGATGCTTAAACTGCTCCTGGGCTGGAGTATTTGAGGACTTTATAACCTTGCTGTGTTTGTTTCACGGAATCATAGAATGGTAAGGGACCTCAAAGATCATCTAGTTCCAACCTTCTGCCACAGGCAGGGACAACTCCCACTAGTACAGGTCACTCAAGGCCTCCTCCAACTTGGCCTTGAACATCTCCAGGGAGGTTGTGGAGCACAGAATCACCCAACGTGATCAAAGATCACGTTGGGTGATTCTGTGCTCCACAGCCTCCCTGGGCAACCTGTGCCAGTGTCTCACCACCCTCACTGCAAACAACTTCCTCCTAACATCCACTTTCAATCTCCCCTCTGCCAGTTCAAACCCATTGCCCCTTGTCCTGTCATTACAAGACCTTGCCAATAATCCCTCCCCAGCCTTCCTGTAGGCCCCCTTCAGATACTGGAAGGCTACTCTAAGGTCTCCTGGAAGCCTTCTCTTCTCCAGGCTGCAGAGCCCAAACTCTCTCAGCCTGCCCTTGATACTCAACACAACTGGAAAGCAAGAAAGTCCTAATTGTATCCTCTCACTGGAGGAGAATGAAGGCAGGGACAGACACGTTGAGCATATAGCTCAAAAACCTCTCTGAAGTGATGTTAACACTTAAATAAGTGCCTGGGAAGCAGCAGCCGGCACCTCAGTCATGAAGGAAAGTAGAGCAAGGGAGCTGGAGCTCGCTTCTGAAATTGCATAACCCCAGGCACAGGGATATTTTGCCTTCCTTTTAACTTTGCTTGCAACCTGATATAGGAGTACAGAGAGAATATTGTTAATAGATGCATCATGAAGTAACAAACAAAAGCATCTCTCTCAAAATG
>VWZE01018696.1:55646-69470 GCA_013396675.1 Eubucco bourcierii
CCCCTTCAGATACTGGAAGGCTACTATCAGGTCCCCTCGAAGCCTTCTCTTCTCCAGGCTGCAGAGCCCCAACTCTCTCAGCCTGTCCTCACAGGAGAGCTGCTGCAGCCCTCTGATCATCTTTGTGGCCCTCCTCTGGACCCGCTCCAACACTTCCATGTCCTTCCTGTGCTGAGGGTTCCAGAACTGCACACAGGACTCCAGGTGGGGTCTGACAAGAGCAGAGTAAAGTGGTAGAATCCCCTCCCTTGGCCACGCTTCTCTTGATGCAGCCTAGGACTCGGTTGACTGTCTGGGCTGCATGTGCACACTGCAGGCTCATGTTGAGCTTTTCATCAACCCAGACTCCAAGGTCCTTTTCCTCAGGGTTACTCTCCAGCCATTCACCACTCAGCCTGTATTTGTGCTTGGGATTGACTAGAGGCATCATCACAGAACTCTTGACAAATGGAGAAGAAGACAACAGTGCCTGTAATTCAGATTTTGCAGTCTGCAATCAAGTTGCATAAAAATCACTAGAGCAAAGACAGTTTTTGTGCAAGACAGGTGAGTGAAAATGCTCAGTATGGACTACGCACACTGAGGTTTTGCTAACGAAGAAACAGTGCAAATACAGAGTTCCACTATCTAGAATCCAAACAAACTAAACTTGTTTTCTCTGTGTCACAGCCCTCAGCAATGGCAATAGCAGGCACTTAAGCAAAAAGATATTTTGTGATTATAGAAGAAAAAAAAAAATTTCCTTCTATAAATGAAATTATGAGTTGATTCATAAGTGCTACATCCCTGACACTCCCAGGACTGTACTGTTTTTCCCCAATTAAACACTTAGGCAATTACTCTTCATGGGTAAGGCAGGAATGTCTGGCTGTACAATGGTTTCTGCATTAGTGAGGCTGCTGTGACATAGCGTGCTGCTTGCATCCACTAACTTGTGGTGACCAGAAGCCATTATTTCCAATGGATACAATGACAACCAGAAACATCACACTCACTATACTAAAGAACCTGAATGCATTATCTCATGACCTCCAAGGATATGGTGTGTGGCACTGCTATTCAAAAAGTTCTGAAACTGATTTGCAGTGTACTTATATCTACTTGCTCACAGGAAAATCACTCCTGTCACTTGCTTTGTTTTGACGTGCAAGGAGAATGAATGGCTCACTTATGTGATCTTTAAAAACATCCACATAAAGAACAAGAGGGTTGGGAGTGAACAGGTTGAGAAGGCAAAAGAGAAATTAGCTATTGTGGGTGAGAAGGGAAATAAAAGCTTGAGCATATGGGGGGAATAGCAAACAAGGCAACAGAGTTGTTGGGTGTTTTGTTGGTTTTTTTTTTAATTCTCCAAGGGACCAGAAATGTTCAATAAAAGTGTTTAAAAAACTGTGTCAGCAGGCCTTTGAGTGCCATTCACCAGAGGTGGTCCATCAAATCTTCTTGTGCAAGTTGGGCCCCTCTGGCACCTTTAAGGAAAGTGCATTTGCTTAAACTAAGCCTGAATCTGGCCCTGTAAACCAAGGCAAAGAGGTGTGCTACTGGCAGAGCACAACAAGAAGTATAGATTGGAAGCCAGGGACTACCAGGATGCAAAATATCCTGGATGGCTTAGGCCACCAAGGTCACAGGTGATAAGTGTGCCCTGTTTCCTGAGCTGTGCTACCACACACCTGTGAGTGATACATCTTGATGACCACAACTGAAACTCAGATCAAGCTGACAATTTCTGCAGGAATGTGACTCCATTGAGGTTCATCAGGAGGACACAGTCCCAAGCTGTGCCAGGGGAAGTTTAGGCTGGAGGTGGGGAGAAAGTTCTTGACTGTGAGAGTCATTGACTGCTGGAATGGGCTGCCCAGGGAGGTGATGGAGTCAGCGTCCCTGGAGGTGTTCAAGGCGCGTTTGGACATGGCACTTGGTGCCATGGTCTGGTCTTGAGGGCTGTGGTAATGGCTTGGACTTGATGATGTTTGAGGTCTCTTCCAACCTTGGTGATACTGTGATACTGTGAAATCTTGTCCCTCATTGAGACAAAACCACTGCTGTACACAGTGAGTTTGTGCTGTATCATCAGTCAGTGTAGCTTCGGCTTATTACCAGAAAATTGACTTTTAAGAAGAGAAACCTTCTGAAAAACAACTACCATCAGGGAAAAATTCTATTTCTTGCGACATTTTTGACCTGTATTTCTGCACAAACGAGGCTGAAAAGATTGGTGTGATGGTTTGGGAGTTACCTGCTCCACACACACAGAATGAAAACACCCAGGCTGGAAGTTAAGGACCGAAGCTCTATTTACAGCTTAGCACAATGTACAAGCAGAGATAGACACAATAGACAGTTATAGACAAGTTAAAAGTAATACAGAAACACAAAATATCCCTCCAAAACAAACAGATTGCCAGAAAGCTCCTGACCCAAACCTCCCCCACCCTTCTTTCCCTCCCTTCAGCAATAACCAACTCAATCCCTGGGTATCTCACGTAATAAATCTGGAGACATCTGAGGTGATATGTCAAAAAGACAACAAGGAGGTTAAAGGAAATAAAGGGTTAGGTCAGATTAGAGTTAAGGCAGAAGCAACTACAGGCTGCCAGAGTGAAGGAGCAGAACAACTGAGAACTAACTGAGCAGCGTGTGAGCAGTGAATGCCTGAGCTATGTTTTTACTAGCAGAAGAATGAGAGATATAGGTTTCTCTTGTTGGTTTTTTCTTTCTTCTCACAGCTAAGGATTTAATTTCTCTCAGTAAAAATATTCCAATTAGCCACAAAACAGCAAGTACTGTGCAAACTAGAAAGCAGAAGCAATACTGATGGTGCAAAAGTGGAACATTTCCCCCATCTTCAAACTGCTTCCATCGTCTGATTGAAGTTGGATGCACGAATAAGAACTTTGTTGGGCCAAGACTATTGACTATTGGGTTTCTGTTGACTCTGTTTAAAAGAGTAGGCACACTTGATTTGTGTTTCACTCCATTTAATTTTGGTTTTAAAAGCTGAAGATGTGGTTTCTGCCACATTCTGGACCACCTGCCTGTCACCTGCTGAAACAGTCCAGGTGTGGCCACCAAGGGCATTGTCATTTCCACCTCTGTGCCAAGCAACTGGCAGTGCCTGCAAGAGGTGGTGGGGAGTGAAACGACTGAGAAGGAAATAATTGCCAAGGTATTTTTAAGAAAATTATGAGAGGTGGGCAGGAATTTGGCATGAGAAAAGATGGGAAAGCCAGAGGTGGAGGGTATCTCTCAATCAGGCAGGGCCTTTTTGTTGTCACTGGGTTTGGGGTCATTCTGTATATCCATATGGAAGGATAGTGCAGTGTGTGGATGGAGTTGAATGTAAGTGGCTTGGAAACAAAATAAGCAAACACTTGACCACAGACACTTTGTGAGTACAATTGCTTATCCAATCCAATGGAGATGGGTTTCACAAGGGCCCCCTCTTGTCCTGAAACATCTTATTCTCCTTGTTAAAAAGGCATTTAAAAGCACAAAATACTTTTATTAAAAATGCTTTTCAGGGCTAAATGACATTAAAAGCACTTTCTATGGCTTGCATTGCTATTTAGGAGAGCATGCTATTTCTTTTTAATTTGCTCACTCATTCCTGAATAACTTTTCATAGGACTCCAGACACTGCAGTGTGACAGCTAAACCAAGGAGCATCGGATGCGATGGAATTGCTCTACAAGCAACCTTGCCAAAGGCCCTTTTGCTGCACAAAGCTGGCTCTATCTTTGTATATTGAGGGAGCTAAATCAATGTTAAATGCTTGGCTTTTTTCACAGGACAATGACCAGGACCTAAGCTGCGTCCTTCCTTTTTGATTGACACTTGAAACGTTGAGTTGGAATCAGCCAGAGGCACTGCTACAAGCTTGAAGCCTCTGCTGGGGATAACAACTGGTGACATCTGCAGAAAGGCCGACAAAAGGCAGTTGAAAGCCGTGTTTGTTGCTTTCCCCTCTCAGATCTCCTCTCTTTCATGGAGCTCCTTACTTGCTTTAATATTATGATTCAGCACCTGGCTCTTTTGAACCTTGCTTTAAACTTCAAAAGGCGAGGTGGTATTAACAAACATGAAACGAAAAAGTGGCAGTAGTTTGATTTACTGTTGTCGTCTTATCAAGGGGGTTTTTTGTCACCAGCTGCCACTTTCTGTCATCTTTGGAACCATTATCATTTCTCTAAAATCTAAAAGACTCCACTTAATAACAGCTTTGAATACAGGCAGGATCAGTAACATATACAGTTCTGGGATGACAGGACCATCAAATGAAAAGAAAGATGTTGCCAAAAAAAAACACAACGTTTAAAAGAGTCCTTAAAAAAAAAAAAACAACCCCAAACCAAAACAAAACACAAAACCAAACCAAAAAACAGCCCAAAACATAAACCCAACAACAATAAAACAAATAAAAGCTGTAGTACTTCTAAGCAACCTTGATTTCAGATTTAAACAAATCAAGTACAATTCCATTGTTCATTTTGGGTTCGCCCTGTACTTCCCTTGCAACAATTCTTGGGTTTTGTTTTGTTTGTTTTTTTTTTCCTCAGGACTAGGGGAGAACAAAGCCAAGGCTTCCAGAGAAACTGCTCCAGTGCACAACGAGCACTTGCCATCACATGAGCACTGTAAAGCTCCTGCCTTGTAAAAGCGCCAGTGATAATTACCAGTCTCGTTTCGCTGCTGTCCTAGTGCAGCACCTCTCATTTAGGCCGAGATGGAGCCTTGAAAGCTGCCTCACTAGAGCAGACTCTGGTTGAAAAAGCTGTTTAGCTTTCACTTTTACACCATCCCTTTTGTGTTTCCCTGTTGGTTTTCCCACTAGTGCTGGGCTGCTCTTCAGCTGCCAGGGCAGAACCTGAAATTCCTCTGTGCCTCAGCAAGCTGGTTTGCTGGTTGAGTTAAAAACAATCAAATAAATGAAACAGGTTTCTGGCCATAGACCTACAGCACTTTCTCACTTGCCACCTCCCACAATAGGAATATCATCTTTACCCCTTTTGTCATGGAGGAGTTTTGGGTTTTGGTGGTGGTGGTGGTTTGGTTTGGTTTTCTCTTTATTTTTTTATTTTATTTCTGTGTTTTATTTGTTTATGTTTTTGTTCTTGTTTTGTTGGTCTGGTTTGGTTTTTTATTTGTTTTGTTTGTGGTTTGTTTTGTTTTTTTATTTGTTTTGTGTTTTGTTTTGTGTTTTGTGTTTTGTTTTGCGTTTTGTGTTTTGTTTCATTTGTGGTTTGTTTCATTTGTGGTTTGTTTTGTTTGTGATTTGTTTTGTGTTTTGTTTCATGTTTTGTGTTTTGTTTTGTTTGTGGTTTGTTTTGTTTGTGGTTTGGGAACAGGTTGCCTGTTTTGTTTGTGTTTTGCTTTGCTTTGTTTTGCTTTGTTCATGTTTTATTTCATTTCGTTTCGATTCGTTTTCGTTTAGCTGTTGTTGCTTCTGTTTATTTGGGGGCTTGGGGGGATCTGTTTTTGTTTCGGTTTTAAATAACAATATGAACAAGTAACTTAAATCAGGAGTGACTTTTGTCTTACATAGAGCTGAACCTGGGGTTTTGCTTTGGTGTGTTTTGATAGTTATTTCCACCTGTGCAAAAAGAGGAACAACAATTGCAAAACCAAAGGGATACTCTGTCCTGGCCCGTCCCAGCGAAGTATTTTCACTCCCACTAGCAACACCAGGCAACGGGGAAACTGCTACTCCAAAATGTTTTCACCAGCATCTCAGCAGCTGGTGTCCCTGCTGCTGCCCATTGACCCTTTCCAGACCCTTTTCATCACAGGAATCTGGAGTGGTTTAATTCCAGCATCTTTTGTTAAAATGGGGATCTAAACATCGAAGGGAGAGTCTGCTGCAATGAGAAGATATTCGTGTCCCAATTGATGGAAAATTGAGCATTATCAGAATCCCAAGTGGACATTTTTTAATTATTATTATTATTTTTATTGGGATGTGACAAACCTCACACATAAGTGAGACAAGGGTTGCTAAAAATACCTATTATCTTCTGACAGAAAAGCTCACTGCATAATCACACCGAGATTTTTTTCTCATGGAGCATGTCCACATTTGAAATTTTAGTCATTTTAGCGAGTGTTAATTACCCCATGCTAACTAGCAGAACTGTATGTGTGTGAGATGGTGTATATTTATTTGTTCCAGACTTGGAACATATTAGAATATAGGCTCTATTCCAGTTTGCTGTTGTATGAATGAATCTGTTACCCAATCACAAATGAAAGATATCACAGGGAAAAATATCTTTCCCAATGTATTCTTTTGATGAGCAAACCCAGAATATTTACCATATCAGGGCAAGTGAAAATCTGAGTTTGAGCCTATTAAAAGTGCCCATCACACTCAGGAATAGAAGCAATGTGCCTGTGCAGGGTGGAGAACCATGAATGGGTTTTTTTGGTTGGTTTTTGTTTTGTTCTTTTTAAACCCGTAATAAAGAAAAAGAAATTCTAAAAGAAATTATGTAGGTGTAAAAGCATCAGTGCAATTGGATCAATACCTGCAAGGTTTAGGATGTATGCAGAGAAAAGCTGGTGATTGTATTACATGTGTGTGTGTGTGTATGTATGTGTGTGTATGTATATATAAATAAAAATACAATAGATAAAAATATAGAGATATAGGTATATAGATAGAGATAGAGATATATAGATACAGGTATATGTATAAAGAGAGATAGATGTAGATATAGAGATAGAGATAGAGATATATATAGATATAGATAGAGTTAGAGATATATAGATATAGATACAGAGATAGACATAATTTATTTGTGTAATTCAGCCCCTATGTGATCAGTATATTCATTCATATGCACTGCCAGTATATTTCTAGCAGCATATAAATACAACAGTATATATACATATATNATAGATATGTAGGTATAGATATATATATAGAGATATAGAGATATATATAGATATAGATATATAGATATAGAGATATAGATATAGAGATATATAGATAGATATAGATATAGATATAGATATATAGATATATAGATATAGCTATAGATATAAATATAGAGATATATAGATAGATATAGATAGAGATATAGAGATATAGAGATATAGAGATATAGAGATATAGAGATATAGATATAAATATCGATAGACATAGATAGATATATATTTAGAGATATATAGAGATAGAGATAGAGATAGACATAATTTATTCGTGTAATTCAGCCCCTATGTGATCAGTATATTCATTCATATGCACTGTCAGTATATGTACAGCAGCATATAAATACAGCATATATATACACACTTATATATACTTATATAGATATATTATATCTATTTTTATATAGATATATAGATATAGAGATATGGAGATACAGATGTAGATATAGAGATAAATATCTAGATATAGCTGTAATTTATTTGTTTAATTCAGCCCCTATGTGATCAGTATATTCATTCATATGCACTGTCAGTATAAGTACAGCAGCATATAAATACAGCAGCATATATATTTATTTATTTATTTATTTTAGTATATATATTTATATCTATCTATATAGATATAGATATAGATAGAGGTATATAGATATATAGATAGTGATAGAGATATATAGATATATAGATATAGGTATAGATATAGAGGTATAGATATATAGATATAGATAGATATAGATGTAGATATAGATATATATATGTAGATATGGAGCTAAAGATCTAGATATAGCTATAATTTATTTGTTTAATTCAGCCCCTATGTGATCAGTACATTAATCATATGCACTGTCAGTATATTTACAGCAGCATATAAATACAGCAGCATATATATATTTATTTATATATACTTATATAGATATATCTATCAATATCTATATATATTTAGATAGAGATAGAGATAGAGATATAGAGATAAAGATATATAGATATAGGTATAAATATAGATACAGATATATAGGTATAGATATATAGATATAGATATAGATACAGATATAGATATAGATATATAGATATAGATGTAGATATAGATATAGGTATAGATATAGATATAGATATAGATATAGATATAGATATAGATATAGATATAGATATAGATGTAGATATATATACAGATAGAGATATAGAGTTATGGAGGTACAGATATAGCTATAATTTATTTGTTTCATTCATCCCCTATGTGATCAGTATATTTATTCAGATGCACTGTCAGTATATTTATAGCAGCACCTAAACACAGTAGCATATATATATAATATTTATTTATAGCAGCATAGATATGTCATTATAAATATAATTATGGCAGCATGTTCTGTATATTTTGAACATACAGGAGCCAAATACTGTCGTTTCCTTGACGGATTTTGGACATGAGAAAACAGATCAGGATTTTCTCAGAATCACTGACGACAGCAGCCAAGATAAATACCTGCCAGGCTAAGAAAACTCAGTGTGCAGTGAACTCAGAGTATTTGATGAGCCTGAAGATGTAATAACCACATCTGTTGCATACCTTTATAATCTCTACAAATTGCCTAGTATAAATTCCCAGAATAAGAAATTCCCAGCATTAAAACAGTCCCACAGTATCTACCAGGAGGTCCCTCTCCAATGCTGACAGAATGAACCCAAAAAAAAGGAACTGGAGTATTATATATTGTGATTCAGGATGAAAACCACTGTTGTTGGAGAAATAGCTTCAAGAGGAGCACCTCTGTATGTGGAAAGTAAGTGGAAAGAGACATGTAAATGAAAGGGTGTGGAAATGTCTCAGTACCCTGCTTTATTTCTAGAGTTAATTAAACAAGCAATCCAAACCAACAAACAGAAGCACCGTGAGGATTCAGTCAGGTCCAGCAAATTTGCAAGTGGTTTAAACAACATGCAAGCAGGTGCAGGCAGATAGAATGGGGAAAAAAGTAATGTAGAGAGATCTGTACAAATAGGCTTTCTACATGGTCTGCTCTGTCCTTGTTTTTAGAGAAATCAGTGAGGGTTGACTCTTCAGAGAGAGGGAGGCTGCTGCTCTGTTTTGAACTGAGAGTATCATTTAAGGTGCTATTAAAAGAAATGATTAGAATGAATATCCTATAATCTTCATTGTATTGGTAGTAAATATAAGTAACGAGATCAATAACTGAGTTCAAATATATATCCATAAAGAATTATAAATTCTTTAGAGGGAAGTCAGGAACACAAACTTGTCAGGAGATTTAATCATCATTATCTAGTGGCTTTTTAAGATCCGGTTCGTAACATCCCTCACCACATAGCCTTAAAGAAACCTAAAAAAAAAACCCTCTGTGGTGTAACACATGACTAACAGATAAGAAATAAAGGTTAGGGCTAAGTAGCAATCATAATTTTAATGATGAAGTTGAGGTTACAGTTGCAGTTTTAAGTGGGCTGCTGTTCTGTGCATCCATTAATCATCGGGGAAAAGTGTGAACTCGGAAGCGGCAGCGCTTTCTGGCAGCAAATTACACTGCGGAGCTGCAGCAAAAGCTGGCTCCAAAAACTACAGAGGAAAACTCAGAAAGTAAAGGGTGGAAGGACAGGACTCCAGGTGAAATTCAGCATGGAAATTTTTAAAGAAGAACACAGATGTCTGGCATGAAACTGTGAAGATTCTGGAGCCCTCAGCACAGGAAGGACATGGAAGTGTTGGAGTGGGTCCAGAGGAGGCCACGAGGATGCTCAGAGGGCTGGAGCAGCTCTGCTATGAGGACAGACTGAGAAAGTTGGGGCTCTGCAGCCTGGAAAAGAGAAGGTTTCCAGGAGACCTTAGAGTAGCCTTCCAGGATCTGAAGGGGGCTACAGGAAGGCTGGGGAGGGATTATTTACAAGGTCTTGTAATGCCAGGACAAGGGGCAATGGGTTTGAACTGGTAGAGGGGAGATTTAGACTGGATGTTAGGAGGAAGTTCTTTACAGTGAGGGTGGTGAGACACTGGCACAGGTTGCCCAGGAAGGTTGTGGATGCTCCCTCCCTGGAGGTGTTCAAGGCCAGGTTGGATGAGTCCTTGAGTAACCTGTGCTAGTGGGAGGTGTCCCTGCCTATGGCAGGGGGTTGGAACTAGATGATCCTTGAGGTCCCTTCCAGCCTTACCATTCTATGATTCTATGATTCTAAGATACCCACTCTTAGGGCCCACCTAGGACTGGGTCTTGAAATGAGGAGAGGCATTAAACTGCAGAGATGGCACAAGAGTTCAGGCAAACAGATGCTTCATGCTTGTATCAACAGTGAGCAGGAATTTTAGAGTATGTTCCAGGAGCACTGACCTCTCTCTCAATGCACTGCTGTGAGCTTGGGTTTTGAAATTCCTGGCTTGCCCTAAACCCTTCTTTTGATCTGGCCTGACCACATCTGCAGCAACCTGGAAAGTGAGTGAAGGAACAGTTGGTGTAGGTGCTTCATTAAGGTGGTGAGATATGCACAAGGAAAAGTATCCACAAGGTAGTTGTTGATAAGCAGTTGAAAAAGTCAACACATCAGCATTTTTATTGCTATTGCAGTATGTAGCTGTTTAGAACTTAACCCTGCAAACACTGGTGTCAGAAGAACGTTAAAATGTGCCACTTGTGTCCCCTGTCTCCTGAAAATCTGGCAGTCTTAAATCACCCATGCCACCCAATTAAAGCCAGCTGTAACTCCATCTTCTAAGGATGACTTAATTAATCCTTACACATGCAGAAGAAAGCAGAGCTTCCATAATCAAAGTTTGACAAAGGAGAAGGGCAATTGTTGTGTGAAATACAGCCACAGGAGAGATGATAAAAGTAGTGCAGTTTAGCATATCAACATTGGTAAGTTGTTAAAGGTATATTTATACAGGACAAACTGGTCCTCCAAAGATAGTTGCTGAAAACAAAATGCTCTTAACTTTAGGGATCTTGATGTGTGCTTACTTTTTGAAGTCATTTGTACCCTGGGCTTCTACAACATCACTTGGGAATCAGTTGTGAAATTTAACAGAGTAATGCAGATAAAAATAATACCTTTTGATCCTTCTGCCTCCTCATTTTGTCAGGTTATCTTAGTTCTTATGTTCTGCAAAATAATCATAATTAGTCCCCAGTCACCATTTCTACACTGTATAGGATTTTCTAAACCTACATATTTTTCCAAGACAAACCCCTCAATTATTTTCCCTCTTCTCTGGTTGTGGTTTCTAATGCTTTTCTATTTCAACTCTTATGCAACTGATCTTCAATTATTTTTTTTTCCACAGGAGGAGAGAGCAGAGCCTCTCTCAGATCAAGATGTGGCCCATGGTTGCCTCACTTTCACAGCCATGCCTTCTTTTCTCCTTGACTATCATTCTTTACCAAATCCAGATTTTCAGAAGATTATAGACTCATAGAATCATAGAATGGTAAGGTTGGAAGAGACCTCAAGGATCAGCTAGTTCCAACCCCCTGCCATAGCCAGGGAAACCTCCCACTAGCACAGGGCACTCAAGGCCTCCTCCAACCTGGCCTTGAACACCTCCAGGGAGGGAGCAGCCACAACCTCCCTGGGCAACCTGTGCCAGTGTCTCACCACCCTTACTTCAAACAACTTCCTCCTGACATCCAGTCTAAATCTCCCCTCTGCCAGTTCAAACCCATTGCCCCTTGTCCTGGCATTGCAAGATGACACAACACTGCCTATGATGACTCCAAGATCTCCTTTATGAATGTCCTTTATGAGTGTGTTTAGAGGTTTCTCTTCCTATAAAGAATTCTGTTCAGTCCACAGGCAAAGCCAGTTGACCTCTTTTTTCCTGGGAAAGAGTCATGGGCACAAGGTTATAGGACTATGATAGCTCATCAACACCCCCCTCACTGAAAGTGTGCCAAGGTTAAGAAGGAAAAGTAAAGTTCATTGGACTAGAGATGAGTAGGAGACCACAGGGTCTCCTTCTGAATGACTGATAAGAAGAGAGCTGTTCATGGATTTTCTAACAGTGTTTGTGCATTTAAACTCCTGGGTTAAGAGAATAGGAAGAATCCAAAAGACCAGCCCTGCTCACACACCCACCCACACTCACTTTGCCCAGTGGGTCATACTTGTTATGTCTGCTCTCACCTCTGGCTTCATAGGTGACCCTCTGCACCATTTCAAGGATGGAACCCCAGCTTGAAATCAGGGAGAGAACACTAATATTGGTTAGTCCATCAGTCAAAGAGGACTCTTTTGGCAGACAGATTCAGCGGGTTAAATCCCAGCAGGTCAGAGAGGAAACTGCTGGTTACTACAAAAGAGGTGAAAGAGCCTGCTCAGTAGGTAGTCACTTCTCAGGGTGTAGGCATTACCAGCCCCTGGGGAAGTAAGGTGACAGACATTCCTTCCTCTCTTCTGCATGCCTGTGGCTGCTGGACATGGGCTAAGATTCTCGCCACCAAGACCAGGGCAGGTCTGTACACACAGGGGTGGGTTGGCAGCCCTCTGGCAACCTCTAGGTGAACCAGCAGGACAGTTGGTATGCTCAGGTGCTTCTGAGGTTATGTAGCTGCTGAGTGCAGAGGTTCATGATGAAAGGTGCCTCTGCATGTCTAGAAACTTGCCGTAGCACTGTTTTAGGTGTACGTGGTCTTTGGTAAGAACAAAGCCCCCGGTTTCTTCCCTGGCACTGCACTTTGGAGTATTTGAGCTGCATCACACCATGTATAACAGGCTGCAGGAGAGGCAGGCAAGTCAAAATCAAATAGCACTGTCTCATTTCTGGGCACTGCACATGAGTAACCACACTGGAGGCTAGTGGGTGGGCGCCTTATCGGCGACAGCTGCCCTGGGCTCGGGGTCAGCACTAGTGCCGACCAGCTTAAAGGTATCTTTTGTTTTTATTCATACCTAAGCTCACACTGAGCTGAACTCTACAGCCTGCTGAAATAATGAATTTCATCAGGAAAACTCCCTCGTGCACGTGCTTATTCCTCCAGTTAAAAATATCCCAAAGCCAAACCTCCGAAAGGGCACCCTCCTCTGGCTCAGCCGCACCCACAGCCAAACACACTTATCTGGCACTAGCAGCAGCTCTCGTGGATCTGAAAACTGCAGGAAACTCCACACAAAAACAAATAGGACTGTGACCACAGTGCCCAAAGCTCTGGATATCCTGATTCCTGTCACTCGACCGCAGCGTATCAAATGTCAAGATCCAGCACAACTACAAACCGGCGCCCAGCCTGCATGCCTTCCCCTTGGCCAGGTGGGACCCCTGCACATTGCCCTGGTCTTTCCTCAATCACAGCAATGAAAGCCCCTCCCAGGAGGCCAGCAGCAGGATTAAAAAATTCCATTTACAGAGTGTATATTCCACAGAAGTAATCCCCAGGACACGGACACTTCCAGCCAGCACATGATTTCCGCAGAGATTGCCACAGAGCAACAGAGTGCAGGGTTTGGTTCTCTCTGCCGTGGTGAGGCAAAGAGCATGTAATTCAGAGCTATACATATGGACATCAAGATTTGGCAGGTCCCAGGCTTCACTTATTGTGTGTGAGGCTCAAAGACTCCTTGCAATTTCAACAAGTGCTTGATTGAGTGCCAAAAGCTTGCTGCTTTCACAGTATCACAGCATTACCAAGGTTGGAAGAGACCTCAAAGCTCATCAAGTCCAACCCAATACCACAGACCTCAAGACCAGACCACGGCACCAAGTGCCACATCCAAACCTGCCTTGAACACCTCCAGGGACGCTGACTCCACCACCTCCCTGGGCAGCCCATTCCAGCAGCCAATGACTCTCTTAGGCAACAACTTTCTCCTCACCTCCAGCCTAAACTTTCCCTGGCACAGCTTCAGACTGTGTCCTCTTGTTCTGGTGCTGCTTGCCTGAGAGAAGAAAGCAACCTC
>VWZE01018696.1:78986-90430 GCA_013396675.1 Eubucco bourcierii
CTCCCTGGAGGTGTTCAAGACCAGGTTGGAGGAGGTCTTGAGTAACCTGTACTAGTGGGAGGTGTCCCTGCCTATGGCAGGGCGTTGGAACTAGACGATCTTTGAGGTCACTTCCAACCTTACCATTCGATGATTCTATGAACTCTCTGCCATGAGAAAGGCAAACTCCCAAGAAGAGCAAGAAGAAACAGTTTGACAAGTAGATGGGAGGCACATTGCAATTCTATCTTTACTTAAGGTGCCCAGTTTTAACTAAGGACAAGAGTTTCCTTCCTTCGTGTGCAGTTTGGCATGCAAAAGGATTTGTGACCTGCATGGGCTCTGTTGTGTTCAAGTGATGAAAAGGAAGTCTTATTTACAGACTTATAAAATTATCTAAACATAGAGGTCCTGGAAGGTGCAAAAGTTTTCTTCATTGCCAATGTGGTTATTTTCATTAGCCCTATCTTGACTTAGCATGTAGGAAACGCAGTTGGTACAAGGCAACAGGGTCCTTGCCCAGCTTTCATAGAATCATAGAATGGTAAGGCCTTCCTGTAGGCCCCCTTCAGATACTGGAAGGCTACTATCAGGTCCCCTGGAAGCCTTCTCTTCTGCAGGCTGCGGAGCCCAAACTCTCTCAGCCTGTCGTTTTAGCAGAGCTGCTGCAGCCCTCTAGTTACTCTAAAAATATCCCTAAGGGTTATATTTTTAGGTGTAATCTTTAAGAGTCAGGAGGAACTGTGTCACTTTAATGCAGGACACATTTCAACAGCTTTATCATCACAATAACAAACATTTCAAATGGATTCAAGACCTAAAGGGATGCAGCATCTACTTTCAGTGGGAATTTAGCACCCACTTTTTCAGTCTCATGCAGAAGCTGTAGCCCTGAATCTATACAGCATCATGAGCCAGAGCTTGGGTAGGGAAAAGTCAGGGAAAGGTAGAAGTTACATTTGGCTGGGTCCTGCCAGGCTGTCCCCACGCAGAGATTGGAATCGAGTGCATGCACAAGCCCTGCAGCTTGCAAATGTTTTCAAGTCCCTTAGCTTTAATAAAAAAAACCTTGTCTTTGATTGAAGAGGTTCAGGTTACTGCTGAGACCTCTGTACTCTGTTTGATTCTCTCTTCAGATACAAAGAAATCAAATTAATTGTTATGTTTGCATTTTACTGGAACATAGAAATGTCATGATAGCTGGCCTGGTAATGTAGGATTAATTTAGACATTCAGACTGCAGTGCCCTCCACTCTGTAAATGTAATAAACATGTGGCAATTAAGCTCCATTAGGTCTCCTCAGCTACCTGGTTGCTTTTGAAAAGCTATTTCCACAAATCCCAGGCTGAAGTTTGGGTGGATGGGACAGCAGAGGGTGTGAAACGGAGTATTTGTTCTAGGATCAGGATGTATTTGCTATTGCGAGCAAAGAGCTGGGACAGCAGCATTCAGACCTCTTCTGCACAGGGCACTCTAAGTGTTTGAGACTTATAATCAAGGTAATAAGCATGCCCTCCCAAAATTGCCCTCTGCATGGTGTTATAGGCAGCTCATTCACTGACATCTGCCCCCAGGTTCCTGTGTACCTTCACGTTCCACAAAGACAGGAATTTATTTCCTAATCGTATTAAGAAACACCTCCTCATGGATTATCTCCAATGGGCTTCACCTTTCATGCTGCCACTAGCAATGCTAATAAAGAATAATTCCCCATCATGAAGGCAAGATACCTGGTTTCCACAACATGCAGCTGTGAGGCAATGCATGGCACTGTGTGCAGTGTCAGTTCTCCCTTGAGTGATACCCAGCTGGAGCCTGGAGTTTGATCAGAGAGGAAAAAATCAGAATTGTGAGAAAAGCTACAGGACGCAACCCTGTGCTGGTTTGAGGCTAACTGGAATATTTTAAGAGAGAAAATTATATTACAGGCTGTGAAAAGGAAACACTGGTGATGTCTGCTTCACTCATAGGCTTGCTGAGATGTTTAAGTACTCAAAACATAGATAAGTCAGTCTCTGGGGCACAGTGTCTCAGGCTGTCTAGCAGCTTCTGGCTTTTCTCCTCTCTGCTTAGTAATCTCACTACCCACGTTTCTTCTAACCCTCCTGGCTGATCCTCTAAGCTCAACTTGCATGTAAGGGAAACCTTGGGGTAAGGTATAGGGGTGGGGAGAAGGTGGAAGGGTGGTTGGGAGCCCCTGCTGGGGACTCTGATTTCTGGGAGGGGAGTTGTGTTGCTGTATTCCCTTTAACTTGTCTATGTCTGTAACTATTCCTGTCTATAGTGTCTATCTCTGCTTGTACATTGTGCTGAGCTGTAAATAGAGCTTCAGTCCTTAACTTCCAGTTGGTTGAGTTCTAGTCTGGGTCATTTTACAAAGTGCAGGGGGGCAGGGAACTCCCAAACCATCACAAGCCCTCTGCTGCTTGTATAGACTCAGAGCAAAGGTCATTTCATTTGGGGCTAAGTACACACCATATATTGTTCTTTAAAAGTAAAAGTCATCTCATCTTTAATGGAAAGTCTATTCAGACATTGATTTATTAATAGAAAGGTGGTATGCTAAGAAGAGTCACAGAATCACAGAATGTTAGAGGTTGGAAGGGACCTCCAGAGATCATTGAGTCCAACCTCCCTGCCAAAAGCAGGATCACCTAGGAGTGTATCCAGAAGCTAATGACAAGTAATTCCTTTTAAAACCTCAAAGCATTTAGTTTCAAGTTTGCTGGCTACAAAACATTTGCTACTCAAATTCTGCTCAAATTCTACTGCTCAAATTCTGGTACACTGTGCTTAAAATCACTGTACATATGTTCAAGGAGAAATGCTGAATGTTCAGGAGAGTTCCAGCAGAATGACACACTGCTGGCTGTAGTTTTGGAAATCATAGAATCATAAAATCATAGAAGGGACCTCAAAAGATCATCCAGTCCAACTTCCCTGCCAGAGCACCCATAGCAGCTCACACAGGAACACACAGAAACATAGAATCATAGAATCATAGAATGATAAGGTTGGAAGGGACCTCAAGGATCATCTAGTTCCAAACCCCTGCCATAGGCAGGGACACCTCCCACCAGTACAGGTTACTCAAGGCCTCATCCAACCTGGCCTTGAACACATCCAGGGAGGGAGCATCCACAACCTCCCTGGGCAACCTGTGCCAGTGTCTCACCACCCTTACTGTAAAGAACTTCCTCCTAACATCCAGTCTAAATCTCCCCTCTGCCAGTTCAAACCCATTGCCCCTCGCCCTGTCATTGCAGGACCTTGTCAATAATCCTTCCCCAGCCTTCCTGTAGGCCCCCTTCAGATACTGGAAGGCTACTATCAGGTCCCCTCGAAGCCTTCTCTTCTCCAGGCTGCAGAACCCCAACTCTCTCAGCCTGTCCTCAGAGCAGAGTTGCTGCAACCCTCTGAGCATCTTTGTGGCCTCCTCTGGACCCGCTCCAACACTTCCATGTCCTTCCTGTGCTGAGGGTTCCAGAACTGCACACAGTACTCCAGGTGGGGTCTGACAAGAAATCCCTGGTCTGACATCCAGATACATTTTTAATATCACCAGAGAGGGAAACTCCAAACCCAGCCTGGGCAGTCTGTTCCAGGGTTCTGTCACCTTCACAGGGAAAAAATTCCTCTTCATGTTTAAATGAAACTTCCTATGCCTCAGCTTCCACCCATTGCCCCTTGGCCTGTCATCAGGCATCACCCAGCAGAGCCTGGCTCCAGCCTCCTGGCTCTCATCTTATATATTTGCAAACACTGCTGAGGTCACCTCTCAGTATCCTCCTCTCCCAGCAGCACAGCCCCAGCTCCCTCAGACTCTCCTCCTAACAGAGCTGTTCCATTCCCTTCATCATCACTGTGGCTCTGTGCTGGACTCTCTCAAGCAGTTCTACGTCCCTCTTGAACTGAGGGGTCCAGAACTGGACATAGGACTCCAGATGCAGCCTCACAGAGTAGAGGGGCAGGAGAACCTCTCTCAACCTACTAACCACAGCCCTTCTAACACACCCCAGAATGGCATTGCCCCTCCTGGCCACCGGAGCACATTGCTGGCTCCTGGTCAACCTCTCATCCACTAGGACCCCCAAATCCTTTCCCTCTTCGTTGCCTTCCAACAGATCGGTCCCCAACCACCTCCATTTCTCCACTTTATGATATACATTATTTATCACAGGAGGTTTCCTTTACACCAAAACTGTAAAACCACCTTCTAAGCCTATGGGCCCAGGTCTCTGCTGGTTTCTTAGATTCATGAAATCATAGACCAGTTTAGGTTGGAAGGGACTTTAAATATCATCAAAGTCCAACTCTGCTCCCACTAGACCACGTTGCTCAAGGTCTCATCCAGTCTGGCCTTAAACACTTCCAGGGAGGGAGCATCCATGACCTCCCTGGACAACCTGTTTCAGTGTCTCACCACCCTCATTGTAAAGAATTTCTTCCTAATATCTTGGTTAAATCTACCCCCCTCAAGGTTAAAGCCATTCCCTCTCATCCTATCAGTACAAGCCCTTGTAAAATGCTCCTTCCCAGCTTTCTTGTAGACCCCCTTCAGGTACTGTAAGGCTACTATGAGGTCTTTCTGGAGTCACCTTAGCTTCATGCTGAAGAGCCCCAACTCTTACAGCCTGTCCCCACAGGGGAGGTGCTCCAGCCCTCTGATCATCTTCATGGTCCTCCTCTGGCAGCTCCACATCCCTCTTACACTGGAGGCACCAGAACTGGATGCAGCACTCCATATGGGGTCTCACAAGGGCAAAGGGAGAGAATCACCTCCATTATCCAGCTGGTCATATTTCTTCTGATACAGTCCAAGGTATAGTTGGCTTGTTGACTTCCTGGGCTGCAAGTGCACATTGCCAGCTCACATTGAGTTTATCATCAACTGAAACCCCAAGTCCTCCCCAAGACTGCTCTTGAGCCACTCTCTGCCCAGCCTTTATCTGTGCTTGGGATTGGCACAACCTGCCTGTAGGACCTTGGCTTCGTTGACTTCATGAGGCTGGTTTGGGCCCAGCTCTCCAGCCTAAGTCCCTCTGGATGGCATCTCTGCCCTCCAGCATGTCAACTGGACCACACAGCTTAGTTTTATCAGATTGGGATCACTGCAAACAAACAACTGGCACTAGAAAAAGCAGAGATTGGTTTCCTGTTATGTGGGCTGATGAGTGGTAGATGTAGGCTGTGTCATGAACCAGAAGGAAAATCTCCAGGGTCCCTGGAAAAGGGAGATGCCCAAGGCTTACTTTTTTTTTTCTGCACTGAGGAGTGAGAATGGTTAACAGAGGAGCTGATAAGGTGGGTGTGTAAAACTGAAGGTAAGCTTTGGCTGCCTGATGTCAGAGTGGTACAGAAGGTATGGTACAGGGCAGCCCAGGGAGCACAGAGTGGGGATAACCCTGTCTGTGGCAACAGTGCTGTAGCACTGTGAAAGCCCAGCTCAGGAGAGTAGCTACAAACAAGAAATATCTGATGCATTGACCAAACCCTGATGATACACACAGGCTCTAGGTTTGAATTAAAAAAAAAATAAATAGTGATTTAAAGTTGGGCTTTAGCTTGAAGTCATGAATTTCAGATCCTGATCAACTATTACAAGGACCAAGGCAGTAGAGAGACTCCTTTACATACTGAAGTGAAAGTGTCTGTATTTGGTGGGTTTGCTGCATAAGCAGAAAAGCACTTCACAGTTCACATAATGCAATGCAGACAGCTACCACTGCTAGGACATTCAGCCACTGTTTATGTCTGGGTCTCAGCATGAAATCTTCAGAATTTAAGCTCAGGCTCCATAAAAGGTTCCTTAAGACTGATCTACAACAGCAGCCTCGTAAGCAAGGGAGTATTTTGCCACAAGGGTCAGTCCTGAGTTATCACTGTTGCAGGGAAGCATGCAGTGTGACAGCCTGTACCAGTATGTCAAGGCAGTCCAGAAAGAGAGCTTTACACCACTTGATACATCTCACATCATCTTGCTTACCCCAGAGCTTCTAGAGCTCAGTGGTGCTAACCACTCCAAATTGAGCTTTCTAATATCACTCCAAATGAACTCTAAAATGAGGTTTTGAACAATACAGAACTACTCAGATCATAGAACCATAGAATCATGGAATCAAGCAGGTTGGAAGACATCTCCAAGCTCACCCAGCCCAACCTATCACCCAGCCCTAGCCAACCAACCAGACCATGGCACTATGTGCCCCATCCAGGCTTTGCTTCAACACCTTCACACACGGCAACTCCACCACCTCCCTGGGCAGCCCATTCCAATGCCAATCACTCTCTCTGGCAACAACTTCCTCCCAACATCCAGCCTAGACCTCCCCTGGCACAGCTTCAGACTGTGTCCCCTCATTCTGTTGCTGGGTGCCTGGCAGAAGAGCTCAACCCCACCTAGCTACAACCTCCCTTCAGGTAGCTGCAGAGAGCAATGAGGTCTGCCCCAAGCCTCCTCTTCTGCAGGCTGCACACCCCCAGCTCCTCACAGGGCTGTGCTCCAGGCCCCTCACCAGCTTCATTGCCCTTCTCTGGATACATTCCAGTACCTCAACATTGATTGTTGTAACTGATCATTGCTTTAAATGTTATTAGTTGGTCCTGTCAAAAGGACTGTGTCATGTTGCCCCACCAACTGTGCAGCAACACTTTGCAGGGTGCTCTCTGGCATATTTGTGCCACAAGTGGCTTCCCAATCATAAAATATTAAATGTGATTCTTCCTCCTGGCTGTATGCTGAGGTCTATGCCAGTGTTTATATGCAGGAGTACTGATCTTCCCATAAACCCTCTTCAAAGGTTTCTCTTGGGGTAGGAGATGGCAAGGAGGGTCTTGGTTGGACCCCACTCACTCTGGTGCTATCCTGGAAGAGATGCACCTGAGGCCACTGAGGTCGACCACAGCATGAAGCCAGGGCTGTTTTAGCTGTCTGGTTCTGCTGATGATATTCCTTTGGGTTATTCACATAGCTGCTCTGAACCCCCACTTTCTCAGCAGAAATAGAGAGATGAGAGTGATAATCCACCATGAGAAAGCTTTCCCACCCCTGCAAGAAAATCACCAGGTAAACACTAAGAGAGGTTATTTAACACAAGAAAACAGTTACATGAGTAAGGAACTGGAAACATCAGCACCAGAGTTGTAAGACAGACTATTTTTAAGGTTTTGAGAGAGATAAAACACACTATCAAATGTCTTTTTAATCTTTTCTGAGACACACAGAATAACTACAGAATGGCAACGTGTCTGGAATTGCTTAAACACAAATACAAGATTTTTAGACTGCAACTACAACATTTCTTAAGGCAAACTACATAGGCTGCGATCCCTGGTTCAACATGAGCATTGCAGAGCTTGTGTTTTCAGCCTGCAAATTGTTCTTGGGTCACACTGAGCCTCCTGAGCTATAGCTGCCATCCCTCAGTAACCATAAGGTTAAGTATGCTGTGAAGACCATCAGTCACTTTTTGGACCAGAAAAGCCCTGCAGAAAAGTATTTATAATGGCATCAGCTCCCTCAGCTCTCACTGCTGACAAGAGCTAGCAGAAGGTTGCAGAAAGCTCTGGTCAGCCTTGAGGCAGAGAAGCTACCTGTCCTGGAGGAAGGTACCAGATGTCAGGAGATTCACAGTATCACAGTATCACCAAGGTTGGAAGAGACCTCAGAGTTCATCAAGGGGCTCCAAGCCGTTACCACAGCCCTCAAGACCAGACCATGGCACCAAGTGCCACGTCCAAACCCGCCTTGAACACCTCCAGGGATGCTGACTCCACCACCTCCCTGGGCATCCCATTCCAGCAGTCAATGACTCTCTCAGGCAACAACTTTCTCCTCACCTCCAGCCTAAACTTCCCCTGGCACAGCTTGAGACCTCTTGTTCTGGTGCTGCTTGCCTGAGAGAAGAAAGCAACCTCCCCCTGGCTACAACCCCCCTTCAGGTAGCTGGAGACAGCAAGAAGGTCTCCCCTGAGCCTCCTCTTCTCCAGGCTAACCAATCCCAGCTCCCTCAGCCTCTCTTCATAGGGCTGTGCTCCAGGCCTCTTACCAGTCTCATTGCCCTTCTGTGGACAATAGAGAAGTAGCTCCTCAGAAAGCAGCCTATGCTGGTTCATGCTCATACTCCCAGCCTGCTCCAAGAACAGGAGCTTAGCTCCAGTCGTTCGTTTTGTGGCACTTCCAAACCTATTTGACTCTGATGTGTCTCACCTCACACGTTGCAGCAAACACTGCACACAAGCATGGCAACCAATTTACCCTCACCTTGTGCTCAGCACACTATCATTTAGCACCATCTGGCCCAACAGGACTCACTTGGCCCCAGGCACAGGGTCCACCTCCTCTGACTGCAAGCAGCAAGCCCGTGAAGGGAACACCTGAACACAACAGCCCAGCAACAGGATCTGAATTGGAATGATGAATCCCAGATTCTGGTTCTGGGCAAAACATGGTGCAGAATAAGTGTCTGTCAAGGCCCCTTACATGGACACAGCAGTGTCACTGGTTTATTTGGAAGAGTACCTCTCATTCCAAAAGTGGACTGTGCAGCAAACCAGTACCTCTTTCCAGCTGCATAGACCTTTTCCCAGCAGCACTGCCTGCTTCTCAAGGGACAGTGGAACCTCCCTCTATCTGAGCTGCAGGCAGCTGTGCCTCAACCCAGGGCAAAGCAGTGACACCACCAAGCTATGCAATAGCTTCCCATATGTCTGTCTGCTTACCCTGGCTTCTTGATTCTACACCAGAAGCCAATGGGCCAGAGATGGCATGCGGGGCTCAGTCATCGTCTACATGGTCCTTTTCCTTCTGTTGCCCTCCTACACTGGCATAGGGAGGCTGGAAAGTAGCAGAGAAATTCCTGTGTTGGCTGACAGAAGATGGTCATCATGTGATTGTGGGCAGGCTGTGAGAAGGGGAGCATCACCTCTCACAGACTAAATGATAGGGTAAAGGGAAAACACCAAACTGCAGAATTTAAACAAAAGCAAGCTCCTCTCTGCTAAGCTTCCCTTATCCCCAGAGCCTCCTCAGCACAAAAATAACCAGGAAAAGCCATGGGAAGGTCTAACAGTCTTAACATGGGGTGAATTCTCTCCTGGGAAAGCACCACTCTGTCTCCAACCCCTCAGGTTTTACAAATTATAAATGGCATGAACCAAACGATTTTGTCGCTCACAATTCTACAGGCAATTTTGCCTCCATTATTTTTGACTGAGGATTTCTGTTGCCTTTTGTAACATTGGCCACTTGTGCCTTGTGTATGGAGAGAGGCAAAGAACAAGAGAAAATTGTTGTCATCTGCTTTTTTTTTTTCCCTTCCTGTGCACAACTGGTCAGTAGCAGGGACTTCCTATCTATCCTTCTCCAGGAGAAGTGCTGAGTGTGGGGACTGAAAGGAAGCAGCAGAGCACCAGAGCCACAGGCAAACACTGAATCCCTGTCAGAGAGGAGTTATTATCTATACTGCTGGACAGTTTGCTTCTGTGAAACAACTGGAAATGATTTACCCCACAAATGTCTGGCTGTTGGCTGGGTAAGTAGCCAGCAAACACAAGAGGAATCAGACCATGCCAGACTCAGCTAGCTGTATGCAATCCATCACTGATCCATCTGCAGCACATGATATTTGCTGGTTTCTCTGCTCCAGACTGGTTGGGAGAGAGGTAGCTGAAGGAATGGGAAGCTGTGTCTCCACAGCTGAGTGGTTTTCTAGCTTTGCATTGACATGATATGCTTTCTGGCTGCTCAGATGGCCCTTGAGAGAAACCCACCACCTTACAGCACTGCAACTTAATACCCTCATATATTGGATTAGCAGCAGTGTAGAAAACTCAGCTCTCACTTACTTCTGTGTACAACAATCCAAAATTAAGAGAGCCTGCAACAACCTAGTGAGCAGTGACTGGGTGCAAGTCAGGCCTCTCCAGCAACATGTCCTTGTTCTGAACCATCCTCATGGGAGTTCTTGGAACTCCTCCTGCTCAGGAGAGACAGAGGAGCCCCACGGTGGGAATGCAGATCAAACCATGGGTGCACAGCTATCCTGAGAGCTGGTTCTGCCTCAATGTGTGCTTTGTTATGAAGAAAATAAATGGCTTCCTCGAGCCCTGAAGAGGGGGAATTTTATAACCTGAAACTCAACCTAGGAGTTACTGCACCACTTAGTGATGGACTAAGAGGAAAGTAGATCGTTCAGGTAAGACTAATCTCAGTGGAAATGATCCATTCTACCATAAAGTTACCATAACCCATGGGGCTATCTTATAGTTTAGGCTTAAGCATACTCCATGCTGATTATGGGCTGCTTAGACTTGAAAGGTGTCAGGATTAGAGCTCTGCTGTACATCCACATCAGAAATTGAAGATCATTAGAGTAATGCTCTCCTATGCAGGAGTGATGCAGGTCAAGGTGATCAAGGTTTTTACTCATTCTCTGAAAACCACTTAGGTCAAAGTTGTTCTATATAATTTATCAGCTTTGATTCCCTTCCTCTCTTACATGTTCTATAGGTGGGAGTTTCTAGGTTTTCCACTATTATTTTTTTTTTAAACCCCTAACACAGGCTATTTTCCTTTCTCTTCTGACTCTCCCCTGATGTAAACCAGTACTAATGATCCTTAGCCACTGAAGAAAGTGCTTTTGTAGAGTGAGGCAGTACAGCAGTGTCCTTTTACCTCAGGTCCCAGCAGGGTCCACCTCAGCAGCAGTTCTCCATGCAAACAGTGCTGGCACTATTTGCAGCCACCAGAGGTGGTTAAGGTAGGGCCCATCCAAACAGCTGTCACTGAGGAAAAAACTCTTCTTCGAGGGCAGCAGGACTGCTGGTGTGTCAAGAAAACACAAGATTTGGGTTGCTGGCTGGCAGGGCTCTCTGCATCTCACCTCTGGTGACTTGCCATCAGGCACCAAGGTCTGGAATGCAACCTGGAGAAATCTCAGCAGCATAAAGTTGGTCAGTGATTGTGTGTCTCATGCTGGCAGTGAACCATTCGAGAGGTGTTGATGTTCTCCAAGTCCTCCATGACTCAGGCTGGTGAGGGTGCAGCCAGGCCCACAGTTCAATTACACTACCTTCTCTCTCCTTATTTATGCTATGCTCATTACACAGAGCAAAATCAATTAATTCTAACAGAGGAGTAGGTTCCTGGCCTGTCTATAAGTCACTGAGTACATAATTGTTCTGTTACTTACATTAACATCTTAGCACATTATTAGCACTGTATGTGATTCCTGGGCTCCTGCTGCAGCCAAGACTCTGGTGGCTGCTCCTCTGCCTGCACCAGAGGCTCTGCTCTAATCCCACCTTGCAACTCACTGTTGCACCACTGCAGCATGCAAACTACACACAATTAAAGGCCTCCTGTGGCTGAAGCCTTCAGATGGACAGAAAGACCTAAACCCATGCCTTTCTCTTGATCAGGCAGCTTTAAGCCAAACAGGATTAAGGAGAGAGATACCACCAC
>VWZE01018696.1:90444-106483 GCA_013396675.1 Eubucco bourcierii
GGGGAAGGGGAAGAGGACAGCAGCAATTTGTTCTCCAGAGGACTGGGAAAAACAAAACAAATTTAGACAAAACCACAGCTCCTTTAAAAACTGCATTTCAAGTATTCAAAACACAGGTCTTCCAATTTCAAGTTTGACAAAATGTGTAACCCCTGAAACCCAAATCTTTGAGCCTCTGGAAATCAAAGAAAAGTTAGTTATGGCTGGTGAGCTTTTTGTCTGCAGAGACAAAGAATTAATGGCCAACGAACAAGCAGCTCAGAATCTCCCCTTTTTCAACAAAGAGAAGTCTTTTCTTATGACTGTTCTTGCTGGGTTAGGAAACTAAAAAAAAAAAAAAAATTAAAAAAAATTTAAATAAATAAATAAAATAAAATAATAATCAAACAGGCAACAAATAATTTTACCATTACCAGGTAATATGTGTTAATTGCTCAGTTTATATACTCTGAATGACATACCATTAGAGACTGTGTATGCATTGTAACTAGAGCATTAATAAATTTTAAATGTGCCTATTAGGATGACAGCTTTGGAGGTGCAAAGGAATAACAGTTATCACTTGGCAGAAGCAGATCTCACCCCATCTGCCGAGACTTTGCATACATTTTCAGCTTCCTGAGCAATGATTAGGGCTGTCAGAACCTCTTTAACCTTCTAACTGCTGGTCCCAACTGGCCTTAATTAGAGACTAATGAATTCAGAAGATGCAGGCCGTGAGGAAAACTGCCTTGACAGTTTGTGTACAAATTAAGCACCAATTACTTCATGCATCTTTTGCATTGCTGATACAAGTCTCTGTTATTATTTTTGAATATGGTCATTTTAGCATAAACCTAGGACTTTGCTAATGTATTTTGTCATTTTTATGGCTCATCATAAAAAAAAAAGAAAAAAAAGAAACACCACACCTCCCCCCCAAAAAAAAAAACAAACCCAGGAGGGTCATGAATATGTGAAAGAAACTACTGTAGATGATAAAAAGAAATTCATTTCCCTCTAGGGAATATCTTCCAACATTTTTCCCCCTAATATCATGTTATTATTATAATTAGTCACATAATGATCACAATTTAAGAAACAGGCATGACATGGTACTCTGAATATTTTTGTTAGGGATATAGCTGCTAGTATAAGCAGAAGAAGAAAAAACAAAGCTACAGGTAAGGGGTTTTCAGTTCTGGAATCTCAGACAAACTTTGACACCCACTCATATTAGCACAAGGCTGCTGCCACTGCTACGGTTAGAAACACGAGCACAGGCAGCCTGAGCTGTACAGTCAATAGGTTTGGGGTTTGTGCTGGTTTGAGGCTAATTGGAATATTTTAATGGAGAAAATTATATTATAGGCTGTGAAAAGCAAACAGTGGTGATGTCTGCTTCACTCATAGGCTTGCTGAAATGTGTAAGAACGAGAACACAACCATAGATAACACAGAGTCTCTCGGTCTCTCTTGGAGCTGCTGTGTCTTCTCCTCTCTGCTGAGTAACCTANTAAATCTCACCAGTTTCTCCCTCTCATCCACCCCCAGAACAAATGAGAGCTGCTATTTTTGGAAAACAAGCTGTAAGCCCAGTGAAGGTATACACTTGTCACTACAGCCTGACAGCACAGGGTTCACTGCATGGTGCCAGAAAATGTGCTCAGTGAAAGTATGGAAAACTCCTGCCCCTGCTGCCCCTTGCAGAGCTGGTGGAACAGTACCTGGGGCTTTACTGAGAGGTGTGCAGAGCAGAGCAGGGCAGCTCATCAGCTGCAGAACGTGCCCGAGACATGCAACCCTCCAAAGAGACACAACCTTTCCTTCACTGGCCAGTCACCTCTTTCTCTTTGGACTGCCACATCTTTTCATTTCTCCTGATTACCACCAGGTTCCCCACAACATTAAATGAAATGTATCATCACTATGCAAACCAAGGGCATTGCAAACCCCACCGCAGGAGCACTTCTGGTTGTGCTGCCACACAAACTGAGGAGACCTTAGAGTAGCCTTCTAGGATCTGAAGGGGGCCTACAGGAAGGCTGGGGAGGGACTATTGACAAGGTCTTGCAAGGACAGGACAAGGGGCAATGGGTTTGAACTGGCAGAGGAGAGATTTAGACTGGATGTTAGGAGGAAGTTGTTTGCAGTGAGGGTGGTGAGACACTGACACAGGTTGCCCAGGGAGGTTGTGGCTGCTCCCTCCCTGGAGGTGTTCAAGGCCAGGTTGGAGGAGGCCTTGAGTGCCCTGTACTAGTGAGAGGTGTCCCTGCCTATGGTAGGGGCTTGGACCTAGATGATCCTTGAGGTCCCTTCCAACCTTACCATTCTATGATTCTATGATTCTATATCAGCCTCCTGCCTGAGCATCTCCCACTCCTGCTCTCCCTGTTGCTGGGAAGGAGGGAACCTCCTTCAAAGGCTCTGCAAGAGGAAAGCCAAAGAGAAGCAGAGGGACAGATGAATGAATAGCCTAGAGTGAGATTTTGGCACTCACATACCAGGTTAAGATGTGTGCTTTGTAATCTGCAGATGTACGGAGCTGAAGATGAGCTCCAGCACTACAAAGTTCTTCAAATGCAGAGATGCTCTGTGTGAGGGAAAGACATTTCTGTTATGTTAATAAAATCTCTCTCAAGAGGAGACAGCATTACAGCAAACTTGGATGCAGGAGGCCAGGCTCTCAGCAAGTCACAGAGCCAGCATCTGCAAGTCTTGAGTTTCAGTTAAATAAAGCCCCAATTAATAGCTCTCATGAAGTTTTGTCTTTGTCCACACAAAACCATGACCATCCCTCTTGGTAAAGTCTCTATACTGTGCAAGAGTTTCCTCCACACAACTCTCTCTTGCATTTCATCAAAATTCATTTTAAACATCTCTAATGAGGATGACCTGATGATCTCACGTGACACATTCCTAATTGTCCCTATCATTAAACACTGAGCTCCTCTGTTGATAACCTAACATTTTCTGGCTTGCATTTACAACATGTTTTCACATGTATGATAGGGTCCTTTCTTCTTCCCTGAAAATGTCCTATTTTATTGGCTGCTGTTGAATTTAAAGTCCTTAGCAATTTATTTTTGGTATCTGTTTTCTTCAATCAGGCTTCAGGTCTGGTCTCTGCCCTGGAGAACAGGTCCATTCAGAGATCACAGAATCATAGAATGGTAAGGTTGGAAGGGACCTCAAAGATCATCTAGTTCCAACCCCCTGCCATAGGCACAGACTCCTCCCACTAGTACAGGGCACTCAAGGTCTCCTCCAACCTGGCCTTCAACACCTCCAGGGAGGTTGTGGAGCACAGAAGCACAGAATGTGATCTTTGATGTGCTTCTGTGCTCCACAACCTCCCTGGGCAACCTGTGCCAGTGTCTCACCACCCTCACTGTAAAGAACTTCCTCCTAACATCCAGTCCAAATCTCCCCTCTGCCAGTTCAAACCCATTGCCCCTTGTCCTGTCATTACAAGACCTTGTCAATAGTCCCTCCCCAGCCTTCCTGTAGGCCCTCTTCAGATCCTGGAAGGTTACTATCAGGTCTCCTGGAAGCCTTCTCTTCTCCAGGCTGCAGAGCCCCAACTCTCTCAGCCTGTCCTCATAGCAAAGCTGCTGCAGCCCTCTGAGTATCTTTGAGCTAACCCTTACAAGTTTTTTAAGATGAGTCTAAGGTTGTGGCTTGTGCTTTCCCCTGACTTCATATATAGTCCCCTGACTGGTTTGTCATGTTACTGGACTTTGAGCAAACCTTATTCCACTTCCACTGCCATCCTCTGGTGGTCTTTAGCCTCTTCTGATCACCCTTCTCCAGTGTTCAGTAACAGCATCTTCTCCTTCAGTAACACTTCAGCGTGGACTGAATGCAGATTTGACATTATCATCTGGGTTATCACTGTAATGTGTGTCTCCCTTCTGTTTATCATAGCTCTGAAAGTTCATGACAGGGACTCAGAAGAAAAGAGAGGAAAAGCGCCATAGCCCATTTGTCTGATCCAAAGCCCTGGTTAGCAATGAAGATATGTCAGCTCTGACATTAATCCTGCAGAGACAGGGCTAGTCTTACTTTGAGGCTGAAGGTCAAAGTACACTGAGCAAAACAGTGAAGTGTACATGTGTGTGTGTGTGGATCTACACTTGTGTGTCTATATCTACATATGCATGCCTGTATCCCACCCTCTAGCAGCTGGTCCATAATGAGACCACGGGAGTTTGCCACTGGCTGTGGCAGAGCTGTTTGCAGCAGGCTATTTGGAAAAAACAAAACCTCTGAGAGTGACTCCCCTCTTTCCAAACAGAGACAGGCCTTCTTCTAGCTGTTGGTTCTGGTGCAGGGCCTTGTCACCCTCCTTTCAGAAACTGCTTCATGAGCACATGGCTCCCCATTTGAGATGCACCAACCTCAGGTCTTGCCCTCTTTGCTGGCACTACGCTGCTGCACCTCTCTGTGGCAATGGCACAAAGCACACACCTGCCTCTGAGACAACCAGCTCAAGGGGCATGCTTTTCCCTGATGCTTCCAATCTTACCATTCTATGATTCTATGATTTCAGGAAGACTTGTGGAAGTACTCATTTTTCTTCACATCTTTTTACTTACCAAAGCTGTTGGGGTTTTGGAGTAGAGATCTGTGTCTTAGTTCTGCTTCCAAGCTTTATTCTTCCACAGGGGGTAGGTCCATTCAATCAATTCCAGAGTAGCTGGGGGAGGGAAAAAAAAAAAAAAAAAAAAAAAAAAAAAAAAAAAAAAAGCAAGAAAGGAAGGAGGGGAGGAAGGATTAAATAAACTGCAAATTCAAAATCATGGAATGGTTAGCAGTCTCCTCATAGAAGACATTTATATTTAACTACTGTACACGGAACCAAAGCATCTCCTGCAAAAACAAGCACTCTACGTATAAAAATTTAAAACCACATTGATAACCCATCTGGCATCCTCCTAATTATGAATCTCTTAGTGGAGTAATATTCCCTTTAGAAGCAAAACAGTAAATACAACAAGGGAAACATGATTATGAATTTATTTTTACTCTATCTTTCAAGACAAGCCTTCATTCACATGTGCACCCAAAATCTTTCTCCGTCGGAATTTATTGAAGTAAAGACATAAGACAATGCCTGCTAATGAAACATTTAAGAAGAAAAAAAATGCCCTGTTCTCCATCAGGAGATAATATTAATAGGTGCTTCATAATACAGGATGTGCTTGAAGCCCAGTTGTCTTACCCCATAAACACAGAGGAATAGAAAGGCTTGCTTCTTCCTTCATCTTTATGTGCCAGCCTAACCAGTTCAAGCGTCCTAATACCCATGGAAACAAAGCACAAGGCTTCAGCAGCTGAAGACAACTTCTTTCCCTTTCATGGGAATGCTGTTTCTGAGGAGGGGCTACCCATAAATGACTTCTCTCAGCATGCACCAGCTCCCTTCCCCATCTGAAATGTGGCAGGGAAGGCAGACAGTGACTGTGGCAGGGAAGGCAGACAGCGACTTTGGCAGGGGAGCTCTGTCTCAGGGTGGGTTTTAATGATGGCTTGAGTTGTTGCTTCCTGGGAAGTCAAAATATCTTTGACAAAGAGCTAGACCATTTTATTCATTCTAAAGCAGGTATCCTCCAACAGGATCTCTGGAAGGAACCACTGGAAGGGAGGCATCTCCTTTAGGAAGTCCAACAGATTTGGGACTGCTTTTGAAACACACATATTTGCAAGTAATGGGATAGCAGATCACTACGGAAACTCTCAACATCAACTAGAGAGATTGTCAAGCCTGGGGCACTGGTGTGCCCAGCAGTGTGCCCAGGTGGCCAAGAAAACCAATGGCATCCTGGCTTGGATTAAAAATGCTGTGGTCAACAGGAGCAGGGAGGGAATTGTCCCCTTGGACTTGGCTCTGGTGAGGCCACACCTTGAGTGTTGTGTTCAGTTTTGGGCACTGTAGTACAGGAGAGATGTGGAGGTGCTGGAGTGGGTCCAGGGTAAGGCAACAAAGCTGGGCCTGGAGAATAAAATCTTACAAGGAGTGAGTGAGGGAGCTGGGTATGGTTAGTGTGAAACAGAGGAGGCTGAGGGCAGACCTCATTGCTGTCTACAGCTACCTAAAGGGACATTGTGGAGAGGCTGCTGCTGGGCTCTGCTCACAGGTAACTGGAGACAGAACAAAGGGGAATGGCCTCGAGTTGAGACTGGGGAGGTTTAGATTGGACATTAGGGAAAAGTTTTTCACAGAGAGAGTGGTCAGGGACTGGAATGAGCTGCCCAGGGAGGTGGTGCAGTCACCCACCCTGGGTGTGTTTAAAGGTGGTTTGGATGTGGTGCTTGGGGTTATGGTTTAAGGTGAATCTTGTAGAGTAGGGTTCTAGGTTGGGCTTGGTGATCCTGAGGGGCTTTGCCAGCCTGGATGTTTCTGTGATTCTGTGACAATAGGCATCACCTTTAAAGAGCTTTGCCCATAACAAGATTTCAACATCTCATGTCAGTGATACTCAAGTTTCTTACTCATTAGCCTTTTGCTTCTGGATATTCCTCCCTAATAAATAAAGTCTTTCCATGGCTTCTGTAAAGTCCTTCCTCTGCTGAAATCACCTCCTTCAGCAGCAGGTGCCAGTAACCTACAACACTGCCAGGGTGTGGCTTTTTGGATGTGGAGCTTCAGGCTATGGTTTAAAGTGAATCTTGTAGAGTAGGCTTCTAGGTTGGACTTGGTGATCCTGAGGGGCTTTGCCAACCTGGGTGTGTCTGTGATTCTGTAATAAAATCCAGAGCTCTCTGTCATACCCACCCCACACATGTGGAGACTCCTGAACCCAAAGCTCAACAGACTGAGCTGCTCAACATCGATTACTGGCTTTAAGAAATCTTTTAAGTTCACTCATAGGCTCATCTGCTGTGGTGTCACATAGCCAGGGATGATGCCATCAACACAGATTATGACTCTATCTCAGTGCCCTGTAGACCTGCAAGTCTCCCTGTTTGAACCTTCCTAAAGCTGGGTGGTGAGAGAGGCTGCGCGCAGGGCGTCACACCGTGTTGGCTCTACGAAGGGTGGGAAATGAAAACTCCAAGAGAGGCTTAACAATGCTCTTGCTCTGACATCTGCTCCCAGCAAGGGCATCTAGGGACCTGCCACACAGGCTTGGGGTTTTGTTTTTTTTTTCCTTAAAGATGATCACCGTGAATGCTGCAACAGATAATAATGTAAAACATTTTGACAGCCAAGTAAGCCATGAAACATTAAATCTCCAAGGTCCATATGCTCCCCTCTGCTAATGCAAGTGAAGAGGAGCAAAAAAACCCTGTGGAAGCTGGCAAGGAGAAGTGGTGGAGCCACATCACAAGTGTCCCACTCTCTATCATATCTGCAACCTTTCTGCCCCAGCAGTGGGAACTGGAAGGAGAGGAAGGGGCAGGGGCATACCTTGCTTCTCTTTTAGCACTGGTAGTGCTGTTATTCAGCAGCTCAGCTGTAGCTACCAGGTCTGCAACCTTTCTGCCCCAGCGGTGGGAACTGGAAGGAGGGGAAGGAGCAGGGGCATACCTTGCTTCTCTTTCAGCATTTGTAGCACTGTTATTCAGCAGCCCAGCTGTAACTACCAAGAGCTCAAAGAAGCCTGACTCCAGGGACAGTGACACAGCCAGGAGAGAAGGCAACATAAATCCTGTTGGCCAAGGCACAGACTTTTCACAAGTACCCTGAGGTCTGTGGGATTATGCTGTGGTTCTCATTGCCTCAGCTGGTTTCTCTGGAAACCAGTGGTTGGTGAGGGGCTTTGTCACCCAGAACTGTCACCCCAAAAAAGTTCCATGGGTTTCCTGGCTTTTTTTTTTTTAAGAACTCCCAGTACTTCCCTATCCTCACAACCTCCCTCTTTACTGACAATAGTGATCCTAAACCAGGGATCAGTTTGAGAATGGCTTAGGTGCCAATCAACTACCAAAGGTCTGCTCAAACAGGAGGCAAGTATCATAAAAAATAGATCAAAGCCTTACCAGAGCCTCGGTGGTGTACTGAGCCAACACAGTCGTGGCACATTTGCTTCTGCTGGCACTGAGATGCAGGAGTATTTAATGTCACACCCCAGCCTAAAAGGTTCCATACATACTCCATGACTGATGTGGGTGAAGAAATTTTTGCAGCCACAGCAAAGATCCTTAACTCCCATATCACCATGCCCACAGATGTGGCCAGGAAACGTCCCAGGGGTGATGTTTCTTAGTCCAAGCAGTAACTTTCTGCCACTGCTGTGTCTAAACCAAGTGAGTATCATGGCAATGGTATTAATGGGACTTCAGGGCATTTCAGGACTAGACATTCATGGTTCAGGAGGCAATATTAAAGTCCCAATGAAGTGATATTTTGCCATTTCTGAGTTCAGTAGTGGTTAAGTTGGAGTCCTTCAGAGTTGGAGATCTCTTCACACTGGTAACGTAGCAGTGGCTGGCATCTATGCAGACACAAAAAGCCTTTTTTGGAGCCTCCAAAGGGCTTCATATGCCTAATATTTGGCAATAGGTGAACATGCTCATACATCAGATGCTAAACATTCAGTCTCTCTCCGTTTTAATGAATCATTATGGCTGAAGAAATAGAATCACAGAATGGTAAGGTTGGAAGGGACCTCAAGGATCATCTAGTTCCAACCCCCTGCCATAGGCAGGGACACCTCCCACTAGTACAGGTTGCTCAAGGCCTCCTCCAACCTGGTCTTGAACACCTCCAGGGAGGGAGCAGCCACAACCTCCCTGGGCAACCTGTTCCAGTGCCTCACCACCCTCAATAGAAAGAACTTCCCCCTGACATCTAGACTAAATCTTCCCTCTGCCAGTTTAAACCCATAAATCAAAGGTCCCACGAGGAAGAGTTGCACTGGAATGTCAGATAAGGAAAATTTGGTGTGGGGTTTTTTTTGTTTGCTTGGTTGGTTGGGTTTTTGGTTGTTGGTTTTTGTTTTGTTTTGTTTTGTTTTTGAGTTAAAATGAATTGAAAGATCTTCATTAATTCAATAAGCACAGAAATATTTAGAACGTAATTGCATCCATTCTTTTTCTATTCAAATATTATTTTTAAGGGCTTCTTGGCATCGAAGAGCCTCTTTCTTTGAAAATCCTGACCCAGTGTCAGGAAGAGAAAAGACCCAAGTCTCTTAATCTAATGGCTGTTAGCTGGGGTGACTACTTTAGCAATGCTCAGCTGAAAAATGAACTTTGCAATAAATGACCTTCAGAGAAGAAGACTATTCATGTTAATTAGGAGCTCTTTTCAACCAGGATTCATATATGCATTAGGCTATGTCATTTCAAACAATGCCATCATTGTAGTAAACATCAAGACAAGACTCAAGTCCAGCTATGAGAATTTTAGAAAACTCTAGTTAGGGTTTTTCCCCTTAAGATTAGGAGCTGCAGTTTCTGATGTGTCGCACAATAGGATCTCGCCCTAATGGCTTTTAGCTTTTGCCACTGCCAACTTTTATATTTAAACCCCATACAATTATAAACAATTTATAAGCAGCATGAGGATAGAGACCTCCTCATCCCCCCCCCTTTTTTTTTTTTTGCACTGATTCTTACTGATCCAAAGCAGCTTTGAACCCCACGAGTGCATTTTGCTTAAAGCATGACATTCATTCTTACCCAGCCCACTTTATTCTTATTACTACTTATTACTTATTATGCATATTTAATTTAAGAATGCATATTCTCCATTAAAAAATTAGAATCTGTTGAAGTACTAGAAAGTGATTGTTTTGGTTAGTTCCCCTTGATTAACCACTCAAATGTGGCTGCATTCTTTCTAAAGCACGCACATAACAAGAACTGAAAATGGCAACAGAAGGCTACCAAAAGAAGAAAAGAAAAAGAAAAAAGGAATAAAATAAATTAATGCACAAAACAAGGGATATGATTTTTACACAGCTTTTATCAAAGCACATCTTAAAAGATAGTTGCAGCATAGCAAAAAATTTGCTCTTCGGGAAGAGGTAAACTCAATACAATAAATTTGATTCAGAAATGTTATTAGAAAATACAGCAGGCAGAAGGTAATGTGCAAGCAATTTGCTTAGCTGTGACTTTACATTAATTTTGGGCTGTATTTATTCATTGATTAAAGAAAAGAAAAGAAAAAAGAAAAAAGAAGGAAAAAGAAGAAAAAAAAAAGAAAAAAAATAAAAAGGAGAAAAAGGGAAAAAAGGAAAAAAAGAAAAAAGAAAAAAGAGAAAGAAAGAAAAAAAAGAATAAAAATGGAAAAATAAAGAAAAAAAGAAAAAAGAAAGAATAAAAATAGAAAAAGAAAAAAGAAAGAATAAAAATAGAAAAAGAAAAAAGAAAGAATAAAAATAGAAAAAGAAAAAAGAAAGAATAAAAATAGAAAAAGAAAAAAGGAAAAAATAAAAATATAAAAAAGAAAAAAGGAATAAAGAAAAATGGAAAAATAGAAAAAAGAAAAAAGGGGGAAAACAAGGAAAAAAGAAAAACAGAAAAAAGAAAAAATGAAAAAAAAGAAAGAAAAAATAAACAAAAAAGAAGAAAAAAGGAAAAAAGAAAAATATTAAAAAGAAAAAAGGAATAAAGAAAAATAGAAAAATAGAAAAAAGAAAAAAGGGGGGGAAAAGGAAAAAAGAAATACAGAAAAAAGAAAAAATGAAAAAATAAAAAAAGAAAGGAAAAAAGAAAGAAAAAAAAAACAAAAAAGAAGAAAAAAGGAAAAAAAAAGAAGAAAAAGAAAAAAGGAAAAAAGAAAAAAGAAAAATAGAAAAAAGAAAAAAGAAAAAAGAAAAATAGAAAAAAGAAAAAAGGAAAAAAGAAAAATAGAAAAAAGAAAAAAGGAAAAAAGAAAAAAGAAAGGAAAAAAGGAAAAAGAAAAAGGAAAAAAGCAAAAAAGCAAAAAAGCAAAAAAAAAAAGAAACGGACAAAAAAAAGGAAAAAAAGAAAAGGAAAAATTAAAAAAGAAAAAAAGAAAAAGGGAAAAAGAAGAACAGAAAAAACAGAAAAGGAAAAAAGAAAAATAAAAAAAGGAAAAAATGAAAAAAAGAATAAAGAAAAAAGGAAAAAAAAGAAAAAAAGGTTGGAAAAAGGAAAAAAGAGGGGAAAAAAGAGGCACCTAAGAAGTATCTTCCTTGTGCTGAGATTTCAAAGCCAAACACAAAGTTCATTTTAAAAGCTAACCTGTCAGGCACTAGGCACAGACACTTCACTCTCTACAAAATATACATTCTCAGCTAATTAGGGAATTAACAATAAATGTACTGTGGAATGGCATTTTAGCAATCGGTTCAATGAAGGAAGTCATCTGTGTTGCAAGAGTCAACTGACAAGAGGGAAATTAATAAATATTTAGAAGACCAATGCATATGGGTTGATTGAAGCCTTGCAGGGCAAACATTTCAGCTGAGCTAACAAACTGCAATACTGGGCTCAGCCTAAATATTTGGTGCATGGCAACGTTCATTATTCACGACTTGGAGGGGTTACCATACACTATAGCTGCTCTCTGGCCTGAGCTAGGCATCTGACTGGCCTTCAGAAATGGCATGAAAGGCAGATTTGTCTCTTCCAGTGGCCACCACTGGCTTGGACAAGTCTCTGCTCAGCACTCTGGCTTTTACATCTTCACCAGGGATTAAATTTTTCCTTCACACATTGTTTAGGGAGTACAGCTATGTACTTTCATATCATGAATTCCCAGGAGCCAAAAGGGTTTCTGAGATTTCCCCACATTGAGGACAACTCTTTCTAGCCTCTGCCAACTCCTTTTCCCCTAGTAGATTTTGGTTTTCTAATCCAGGGATTGCAATGGTTTACATATTATATGAAGACGCTCAGAGGGCTGAGCAACTCTCTCAGGTTGAAAGAGTTGGGGCTCTGCAACCTGGAGAAGAGAAGGCTTCCAGGAGACCTTAGAGCAACCTTCCAGTATCTGAAGGGGGCCTACAGGAAGGCTGGGGAGGGACTATTGACAAGGTCTTGCAAGGACAGGACAAGGGGCAATGGGTTTGAACTATAGAAGAGGGGAGATTGAAACTGGATGTTAGGAAGAAGTTCCTGACAGTGAGGGTGGTGAGACACTGGCACAGGTTGCCCAGGGAGGTTGTGGCTGCTCCTTCCCTGGAGGTGTTCAAGGCCAGGTTGGAGGAGGCCTTGAGTGCCCTGTACTAGTGGGAGGTGTCCCTGCCTATGGCAGGGGGTTGGAAGTGGATGAGCTTTGAGGTCCCTTCCAACCTTCCCATTCTATGATTCTATGATATGTAGCTGCCATTTTATTTAAGCATGTGGGGCATGGAGTTTTTTGGGGGGTTTTTTTGCCATTTCAAACATAGACAGAAAGTAAAACCTGAGGCACCCTTGACTTGATCATTCCTGTTTCATTTTGTGTGTGTGTGTATGGCATTATTGTATCTGTTCTTTAAAGAGATGAAAAAGAAGAATGAACCAGATGTGGGATTCATTTTAGTCATATTCAGTCTGTGCAGGATTCAAAGAAATGGTTCCTTTATTTGCTCTCTTCTGGGAAAACATCTTGAGTTCTCTTTGTTCTGCTCATAGACGTGTAGAAACAGGTCTGGAAAGGTACTTCAAGAGCTCATCTTATCCGTCTCACTGCCTCAAGGCTGACTCATGTCCAATGCTCAGCAACAGCAAGATAAATTCAAGCATCACAATCTTTTTCTTTTTTCTCCTCAAAAAAAAAAAATGCCATAGAAAGTAAAAGGTTAAGAAATAAGCTAGCACCATGACATCATTCTGCCAAGGGATTTAACAATATTCTCTGGGCATCCATGGTTGTTGTCTGCTAGAGGCAGGACACTGGCTCTGTAGATGCTGCTATGTTCTCAGGATACATCTGGTTGCTAATTGTGAGGGTAGCTACTCTGGCCTCTGCAGATTCACCCTGGCTTCAAATAAGGCAGCTTGGGCACCACGACAATGCCACTGCATCTGCTGGTTGGTTGCTCCAAGAGGTGTTCAGGCATCCTCCAAGACCTCCACCACCACAGTGGGGCTGAGAAGGTGCAATGGTATCGAGGGCTCCTGATGGTACATGTGGAAATCTGCCCAACACAAGACATTTTCAAAGGACTGTTGAACTGTTGGAGCGAGTCCAGAGGGCTGCAGCAGCTCTGCTGTGAGGACAGGCGGAGAGAGTTGGGGTTCTGCAGCCTGGAGAAGAGAAGGTTTCCAGAAGATCTTAAGAGTAGGCTTCCAGGAGACCTTAGAGTAGCCTTCCAGGATCTGAAGTGGGCCTACAGGAAGGCTGGGGAGGGACTATTGACAAGGTCTTGCAATGCCATGACAAAAGGCAATGGGTTTGAAGTGGCAGAGGGGAGATTGAAACTGGATGTTAGGAGGAAGTTGTTTGCAGTGAGGGTGGTGAGACACTGGCACAGGTTGCCCAGGGAGGTTGTGGAGCACAGAAGCACAGAATGTGATCAAAGATCACATTCTGTGCTTCTCTGCTCCACAACCTCCCTAGAGGTGTTCAAGGCCAGATTGGAGGAGGCCTTGAGTAACCTGTACTAGTGGGAGGTGTCACTGCCTACGGCACCCACTACTGGTCCCTGCATGCACTCTGCCTGATCTACAGCTTGATCTCCACACTGTGGATTTGCAGTGTGGTGAAGGGAGAGGCACAGGGTGAGAAGAGATGTCTGCACCATGACCTAGCTGCTAGACCAAGGTCTTCCAGTTGTAGTACACCAAGTCCTGCAATGCTGCTACAATTTTGCTTCTCCTCACCTTGAGCTAGGCAAAGGTGGAGGACCACATATCCTGGGAGCAGAGGCATTGTCTTGGCTTGGGAAAGCAGTGGTGAGGGTTGGTCTGTGGCTAGGAAAAAGGGGAGGAAAACATGCAGACTGCTTATCCCTCTCACAGCAATTCTCTGCCACCCTCCAGCCTGCAAGTTTGCAGCTCTGCTGGTCACAGAGAAGGCACTGCAAGGGGCTGCTGCCCAGCCACACCTCCTCATTCCCAGACAGCCCTTACACTTACACTTACAAACCTTACTGTCTACTGCCCTTCTCCTTGAAGACATTTAGATTATTTGTATGTCCCAAATAAATCAGCACTTCATATTGAGTTCAGGCATAGGCAAACCATTCTCTGCAGCATGTAGCTGTTAGCAGCCTCACTGGCATGGTTGTGCTCTGGGTCAGCTAGCGTAGGTCCCAAAATAACCTGCTGGGTAGCAGCCAGGCAAGGAACGAGGGAAAAATGCTGACTCTCTAATAAAGAATGTGAGACTTGTATTCAGCCTAATCCAGCACTGGCACAGCACAGAGGCAGGCAGCCTGGAAATGGCAAGAGAATAAGAGAGAAGGTGCAGGGCAAGAGGCACCTAGAGCCTCAGGACACAAGGAGGAAGAACTGGAGACATGGTGGCCTAGACTGCATGAAGGAGGTTCATTCCTCATGGCAATTAGGAGGCTAAAAAGAAAGAACAAGAGCAGTGTAGAAGACAGCAAACAGAAGACTGGTCCAAGAACACAATAACAGGATCCAGGCTCCCTGCAGTAATGCATCAGACCTACTTGCTCTCACTGAACCGTAGCTTTGCTTTTCTGTAGGAGGAGTTAGAGGAGTTTAGTGCACATCATCACTGCTACAATAAAATCCCTCTCTGGGTGACTGATATTTTGCCCTCTTCACACTTCAAAGTCTTAGGTTGAGCTGTGATAGTTGCTCACCATTATTTTGGCTGCTTTCTCTCTTGTCTCTGTAGAAGGCAGTTGGCAAGAGAGCCAATACCCATCCCTCGATCTGCTGGCCTGGCCGGGGAGCGGCAGTGTCTCACAGTCAGGACATTCTGTTAGGTCACTTTCAGGAGTTGCTCAGGCAGAGAGCAGTAAAAGAGCTTCACTCCCAGGCACTGTTCCAAATACGCAGGTTGGACACAACCACTTCGGTGTGAGAGGACAGGTCCCTGTCTAGTGTACTTCCAAAATAGACACAGCCCTTATATGCTAGCTATGGACCTGTGTTTGTGGATCAGAACTGTGCTGGTTTGAGGCTAACTGGAATATTTTAATGGAGAAAATTATATTATAGGCGGAGAAAGAAAAACAATGGTGATGTCTGCTTCACTCATAGGCTTGCTGAGATGTACAAAACAAAGAGAAGGCACTCTCCAGCAGAGTTTTGGGCTTTCTAGCTGTTTTGGCCTGGACCTCTCTGCTGACTTAACTAACTACTTTCCTTCTAACTCCCCTTGCCCATCCTCCAAATGCACCTTGCCCATAAGGCAAACCTTAGGGTAAAGAATAAGGGTGGGGAGGAGGTGGAAGGGTGGTTGGGAGCCCCTCCTGGGGTCTCTGATTTCTGGGAGGGGAGTTGTGTTTCTGTATTCCCTTTAACTTTTATATTACTGTAACTATTCCAGTCTGTTGTGTATACCTCTGCTTGTATATTGTGCTGAACTGTAAATAGAGCTTCACCTCTTAACTCCCAGACCATCACAAGAACAGACTGAACTGCAAAGGGATTTATCTGTTGCTTTTCAGACAGGACTAGAGACAGGTAGGAGCAAGATTCTTTGGGGATGGTGAGCATGAGGGAGACCAGAGATGACAGCCAGTGTCTGGTTATTTATTCAACAGATAGAAGGACCATATACATCTTAGCCAGTCTTTGGGGTTTGAATCTAGGTGTCTACAGAGACAGCAGAATGTCCTAGCACACTTGGAAATCTGGACCATGGGTTTTGTCACAAACTTCTTACAGACAGGATTTGAGTCACAGAGAAATCAAGAGAAGCGTGACCAGCAGGGCAAGGGAGGTGATTCTGCCCCTTTACTCTGTTCTTGTCAGACCCCACCTGGAGTACTGTGTGCAGTTCTGGAGCCCTCAGCACAGGAAGGACATGGAAGTGTTGGAGTAAGTCCAGAGGAGGCCACCAAGATGCTGAGAGGGCTGCAGCAGCTCTGCTATGAGGACAGGCTGAGAGAGTTGAGGCTCTGTAGCCTGCAGAAGAGAAGGCTTCCAGGAGACCTTAGAGTAGCCTTCCAGGATCTGAAGGGGGCTACAGGAAGGCTGGGGAGGGACTATTGACAAGGTCTTGCACTGACAG
>VWZE01018696.1:106546-117464 GCA_013396675.1 Eubucco bourcierii
TGATTCTATGATTCTATGAAATACTTGGGTCGATGAACAGTAGCATCAGAGAGATCCTCTGAAACCAGAAACAGCCAGCTAGTGCTTGATGGGATAAAATGGTTCAGCCAAAGTAATTCCTGCTTGTCCTTCTCTTAGACTATATGAAGACTGGGGACTTGGTCTTATTATCCCTATGCAGGTGATGGGAGCATTGTGTATCCCTAGACCAGACCTAAATCTTGGGAACTCATCTTAAACTAAAGACTTCTTTTTACTCCTGAAAAACTAAATCAGTATCTAGTTCAAACATGCACGCGTTTGTGTAAAGCCTTTCCTCACACTTCACTTATGTTGGCTGCACTGCCCCTATTGTAGGTAAAGAAGGTTTTTTAAATTTAATTAATTAATTAATTAATTTTTCTTTACAGCATTTCAAAATCTAGTCATCCTACCCAGTGCCTAAGAGGCTATTGGGTTTTTATGTTCCATTAAACAGTTCAAGAGGGACTATTCACAAGGTCTTGCAATGACAGGACAAGGGGCAATGGGTTTAAACTGGCAGAGGGGAGATTGAAACTGGATGTTAGGAGGAAGTTGTTTGCATTGAGGGTGGTGAGACACTGGCACAGGTTGCCCAGGGAGGTTGTGGAGCACAGAAGCACAGAAAGAGATCAAAGATCACATTCTGTGCTTCTGTGCTCCACAACCTCCCCGGAGGTGTTCAAGGCCAGGCTGGACGAGGCCTTGAGTGACCTGTTGTAGTGGGAGGTGTCCTTGCCTATAGCAGTGGGTTGGAACTAGATGATCTTTGAGGTCCCTTCCAACCTTAAGATTCTATGATTCTATGATTCAATACATTTCATAGTCACCATTTTAAATCAAAACAAATTTACCATCTATTTCTAGAAGACACCAAGAATACAAAAATATCTTTCGAGTACCTCTGGCATAATTTAGAAAGCTGATTGCATTTATGACAACCCAAAGCATCACATTAGGTATGAAACAAAGTGAAAGCAGATGGTCTATCCTCAAGAGCAAAAACTTGCCTTTCAGCTACATGAGTAAGGATACAAGAATTTCTCAACTAGATTGCTTCATAGAAGACCTGAGTGAAATATTTGCTATTAAAATGTCACCAGCAGAAATGCTCTTTTCTAGTATTTATAAAACACACTTAGCTTCCACAGCTAACGTGAAACAGAACTGTCTTACCCACTGCTGGCTGTTCAGCATGTGAATTAGCTGGTTTACTAGAATTGAATTTATATGTGAAACTTTATACAAAATCCTCTTGTTTCTCTAACCCACTAATAAGATCAGGAAAACAGCAGAAAACATAGAGTCTATCTTTCAGATGCAGACTCCATCTCGTTGGCCTAGGGTGCGAGAATATTCCTCGTAACAGACTGAAAAACAAGGAAGACTTTCATGGAGCCTACCAGGGCTCTTTTTGTGTTCTTGGGGCATAATTTACCTTTAAACTTTTAAGTAATTATATGTAAATTTGTGGTTTTGTTATGTTATATAATTTACATGAAAAGGTGAGTCATTACCTAACACAAGTTCCCATGGAAGCTCCATATATCATTTCTATTACGAGCATCCTTGTGCACTGTACTTTGCTCATCCTTAGTAACAGAGGCATTTGTGAGCTAAGGATTTCTTTAATGTTTTTATGTTCAGTAAAAGAATGCACAGGGGTCAGAGCAGGATTGATTTGAAGGAGTTAGGTTTTACAATCCCTTTAAAAATCAGGACAAAGGATACCACACTATTAAAATAAAAAAATGCTTAAAAATGAAAAGTATTATGCATGCCACACAGTAGAAGATCAGATTTTTATTAATGCAAGTTTTAAATGCTGATTAATCCTCTTGAGAATCAGTTTCCCAAAGCTTTGGCCTGCATTCAAGTCTTTTTCAAAGGGGCACATCACTCCCATTATTCTGAATATTAATTGAACAACATTATAACTAAGGATACAAAGCAAGATTTAAAACATGATTACAGCTGTCATCGCTTACATCTAAATAAGTCATTGGAAATTGAAGCTCGGGGAGAAAAAAGAAAAAGAAAAAAGGGGGGAAAAAAGGGAGAAAAAAAGGGGGAAAAAAGGGGGGGGGAAGAGGGGAAAAAAAAAAAAAAAANAGGGGGGGGGAAGAGGGGAAAAAAAAAAAAAAAGCTGCTGTAAACCTCTCTTGTGAGGATGGTGAAGCTGTTGCCTCCCACAGCCTCCCCCTCAGATCAGCCAGGATGGATCGTCTGTGCGCCGCGTGCTGACGGCTCAGCTGGTGGCTTCTGCTTAATGTATTTGCACAAACTGCCCCCGCCAACACACCTTGCAAACTGAGGATGTGTTTTGTCTTGCAAAATAATAAACTTCCCAGAAAAAAACCACAACATCATTTTTAGATGTTAATGAGAAGAGAGATGATGAATGCTCCCCAGACCGAGCTACCCATATATGTTCATACTTCCAGACTCCCCATACACTTCCTTACTTCCAGAAAGCAGTTATTGAATTTGTTTAGCATAGAACTATTTTCTGATCCAGCTTCAGTGCATGCCTCTATATAAGCACTCATGTGCTCAACGCTAAGCATGTGCTTAAGTGCATTACTGAACTGGGCCAAAAGGTACTTCCTTTGAATTTTTTTTTATTTTTTTTTTTTGTCCATAGCTGCTGTTCTTGGAATTATGCCCTTGGTTGTTTGGTTTTTTGTTGGGTTTTTTTTGGTCAGAACTGATGTGAGCTTAGAGCAACCATCCAATTCTTACTAGACCAAACGGCGTTATGGAAGAAGCATTACAAATTTATAGTCCTGTTTACTAAATCTATTTGGTGGCCATAAAAAAACTGAATCTTACATAACATTAAAAAAAAAAAAAATTTAAAAAAAAAAAAACATCCAGACCTAATGATGAAAAAAAATAAAAAAAATTTAAAAAAAAAAAAGCATCCAGACCTAATGATGAAAAAGATATAAAAAGATAATGGTGCGATCATAACATGTCTCTGAGAGTTTGTACATCTCAGTTGCAGTTTGGCACACTGCGTAATTGCCTTGTGCCAAACTGGCACCGAACCACGATATGTTAGTGAAAAGGGCCTGCAGTTTAAGAGGAAAATCTAGAAGTGTTAACTATACACTGTCTAATTATACAACCCTTACTGTCCCAGAATGTGATTTCTGAAACCGTTTCTGACATATGGGAAGAGGGTAGAACAGCTGGTCATTAAGGTTTTCTCAAGACTATTTAGTAACACACTTGAATGTAATTAAAGTGCTATATTAAATACTGCACTTGTGTACAATGTATTTTTAATCTTTATAGCGTGCTGTAAAAGTAAATAAATGCAAGGCATTAACATTTCTCCCTTTCATCTCCTAAACTGTTAAGATTTAATGGCGGTCCCTATCTAGGCTGCATGCACTACCTGAAGAATACTCTTGTTTTGGAAGCATCCTCTACAGCAGGTAGGAAGCAAAGCTAAGCTGAATTGTGCAAGAAAGATATGTTTACTGGATTTCATTTGCCCAAGTTAAGCCATGCTGACTTACCTGTATAGATTTCAACAGACTGTGTTGTAATGATCCTGGTTTGTTTGAAGGTTGCCTTTGGAACCAGCCAAGGCGATGCAAAGAAACTTTGACCCACTTTGAATCTAACACAAGAAGCAAACTTCTGTACACAAAATGTGTGCAGCAAACTTTACTCTCAGGTGTCACGATGGGACTTCTGCCACAAAATACAGAGTGAGAATTCATTTCCATGCAGATTACAGATGGTTTAAATTACAGAACTGTATTTCCATCCCATAACCTTCACTGACATAGAAGTACCTAAAGCATCAAAGCAGGTAAAGGGTATCGATGATCAGCACCTAAAGCATCAAAGCAGGTAAAGGGTATCCATGATCAGTACCTAAAGCATCAAAGCAGGTAAAGGGTATCCATGATCAGTACCTAAAGCATCAAAGCAGGTAAAGGGTATCCATGATCAGTACCTAAAGCATCAAAGCAGGTAAAGGGTATCCATGATCAGTACCTAAAGCATCAAAGCAGGTAAAGGGTATCCATGATCAGTACCTAAAGCATCAAAGCAGGTAAAGGGTATCCATGATCAGTACCTAAAGCATCAAAGCAGGTAAAGGGTATCCATGATCAGTACCTAAAGCATCAAAGCAGGTAAAGGGTATCCATGATCAGTACCTAAAGCATCAAAGCAGGTAAAGGGTATCCATGATCAGGATCCTACTTGCTTATGTGTTGTCTGTGACCTGTATTTCTATTTCTACACACAATAATCATGAGATCTACACGAACCTAAGGCCACTTGTGCTGGTTTGAGGTTAATTGGAATATTTTAATAGAGAAAATTACACTATAGGTTGTGAAAGGAAAACATGGTGATGTCTACTTCACTCATAGGTTTGCTGAGATGTATAAGAAAGGAACTCAAAACATACATAAGTCACTCACTCTCTGGGGCACAGTGTCTTGGGCAGTCTAGCTGTTGGCTTCTCCCTGCCAATTGATCTCAATAACCACTTTTCTTCTAACCTCCCCTGGCCCATCCTCCAAACTCATCTTGCACGTAAGGCAAACCTTGGGGTAAGGTATAGGGGTGGGGAGAAGGTGGAAAGGTGGTTGGGAGCCCCTCCTGGGGTCTCTGATTTCTGGGAGGGGAGTTGTGTTTCTGTATTACCTTTAACGTGTATATTTCTGTCAATATTCCTGTCTGTTGTGTCTATCTCTGCTTGTACACTGTGCTGAGCTGCAAATAGAACTTCAGTCCTTAACTTCCAGCTGGTTGAGTTCTAGTCTGGGTCATTTTACAAAGTGTGGGAGGCAGGGAACTCCCAAACCATCACACCACTGCAAAGGAACTTGAGTCAGTCACAACTTGTGGAACAAGTCAAATTCTGAAAAAATTGCCATAAGATTGGCACCAGGACTCCATAAATAATACCCTGGGAATTCTGTAGTCCCAAAACTGCAGAGACGCTGTAGCATTGTGAAAAAGATGTAATTTTGATGCATTTTTTCTGTCTGATGCATAACCAAAGAATAAAAAAGTGCAATCTCTGCATCAGACTTGTATTTTTGTTTCACATTCTTTTGTTTTACATTCTTTTGTTTTACATTCTTTTGCTTTAAAAAGAAGGGAGCACACCTTTACTGAAAAGTTGAAACTGTTCCATCAAATAGACCTTTTAGTTGACTATTCACTGAATATCTCCAAGAGTTGCTGTGAGTTCCTTCAGTTCCTAGTAACAATTTTGTGTGTGTGTGTGTGTGTGAATTCAGCACTTCCTAAAAAATAGTTTGCCCTGCACTACAGTGGTTTCCTTTGAGCACAGATAGCTTTACACAGTGTTTTCCAAAACCAAATCAAAAAAAAGGAGGGCAGAGAAGAAGCTCATAAGAAGGCAGTTTTAACAAAGCCCTCAGACTGCAGCTTTCAAGGCAATAAACTGGCAGCTACCAAGAATGCTACAATGAAAACCTTGGAAGTGAAAACATATGTGTGCCATGGTTATTTGGTGACAGTGATGAGTTCTGCCTGTGCCTGCTGGTGTGGTGAAATCAAGCTTTATGTTACTTTTCATATGCAGGCACAGGTTTTTATTTTCCCTGAAATGTAATGTTGAGGTTTGACTTGTGGATGGTCACTATTTGCAAACGAGCAGAGGAGTATGACATGCTGTGTTTCACATTTTGCTGAGCATTTTCTACATCAGTCAGAATCCTTCTGTTCGAATAAATGAAGCTTTCCCTCTCTGCTAATGGTGCATCTGCAGCATTTTTTTGGTTGTTCCTGTTGTTTAAAGGAGCAATGGCATGAGTAGATGATTATTCAGTCTTCCTGACTCTCTGTTTATGGATGGATTTTGCATCACGTTACATCCCACATCTGGTATGTGCTATCAACCCCCAAGAAATGCCAACCAATGCAGAGGAACTCGTGAAGGCAGGAGACACAACTTTGCTATGGCAAGTGAACTCATTTTCACAAGAGATGAGAACAACTATAGATCTCACCACATTCAGCCTTAATTGCAAAACTCATCTCTCTGACTTAACTTTGCCTCATTAATTTCTTCACACACAGTTGCCAGATAGAGCCACATCTAAGCACAGACACAAGCAAACAAAAATGTGTTCATCAAGCTGCATTTTTTTACAGGCCAGAAAAAGAAAGAAAGGGGGAAAAAAAATATACTTATTTAGAGGATGTTGTGCTGGTAGAGGCTATGTAAATACTGCAAGAGGCAAATATAACTCCTTCATAAAAACTCTCGCGAAAGATACCGTGACCTCACTTTTTCAGAAGAGCAAATTCCTTCAGGTTTAACCCAAAACCACTCACTTTCAGTTTTCTATGCCTAGAGACCAATATAAGGCCAAGTGTAAGGTCCTGCACCTGGGTAGGCACAATCCCAAGCACAACTCCAGGCTGGGTGGTGAATGGCTGGAGAGCAGCCCTGAGGAAAAGGACCTTGGAGTCTGGGTTGATGAAAAGCTCAACATGAGCCTGCAGCGTGCACATGCAGCCCAGACAGCAACCGAGTCCTAGGCTGCATCAAGAACAGCGTGGCCAAGGAAGGTGATTCTGCCCCTTTACTCTGCTCTCCTCAGACCCCACCCGGAGTCCTGTGTGCAGTTCTGGAACCCTCAGCACAGGAAGGACATGGAAGTGTTGGAGCGGGTCCAGAGGAGGGCCACAAAGATGCTCAGAGGGCTGGAGCAGCTCTGCTGTGAGGACAGGCTGAGAGAGCTGGGACTCTGCAGCCTGGAGAAGAGAAGGCTTCAAGGGGACCTGATAGTAACCTTCCAGTATCTGAAGGGGGCCTACAGGAAGGCTGTGGAAGGATTATTTACAAGGTCCTGCAACGACAGGACAAGGGGCAATGGGTTTAAACTAGCAGAGGGGAGATTTAGACTGGATGTTAGGAGGAAGTTCTTTGCAGTGAGGGTGGTGAGACACTGGAACAGGTTTCCCAGGGAGGTTGTGGATGCTCCCTCCCTGGAGGTGTTCAAGGCCAGATTGGATGAGGCCTTGAGTGACCTGTACTAGTGGGAGGTGTCCCTGCCTATGGCAAGGGGGTTGGAACTAGATGATCCTTGAGGTCCCTTCCAACCTTACCATTCTATGATTCTATGATTCTATAAAGAAATAAGGCAGGTATCATTTCTTTCAAACCATACCAGGCAGCCTTAGATTCTTTCATAAAGCACCCAATGGCACCTGGATACCACTCACCAGGACAGGGCATGGAAATTGCCAGAAAGAGTACATTTATCTTCTCAAATAATTCTCATCCCAAAGAGGGATGCTGGGAATGCACTGATTACGTGGGGGAAAAAATTCCTCCTGGGTACATGTGTGCCATTGATTGCAAGGGAGGTTGAATGTCTCTGCAAGAGGAGAAACATCACAAGGAGGAGTTGTGAGGAGCCACACGAGAGTATGTAACCTGATGGTAAGCAGTGTACACAACTTGCTCATTTGAGCAAACAGTACAATTCCTTTTCCCCTTTCTACTTGTTTTGTTGATGTAACCCTGCACGGTCACACCACGAGCACTGAAACGTCCAAACAGTCATTGCAGCGCTATTTGTGTGTGTCACAGAAGTCTCTTCACTAGTTCTATCTGGAACGTGTCTGAGTTTGCTGTGTGACTTGAGCACTCTGCAGTCACACCTCCAGCTCGATTTCACTCAGCTAAACCTGAAATTAGATCTTAGAAAATTATTATTTCTAAGATAACCAACCTCAATCCAGGCATTTCTAGTGAATGGGCATTAACTGTCCTTGAACTGGAACTGTTGGAGCAGGTCCAGAGGAGGTCACAAAGATGATCAGAGGGCTGCAGCAGCTCTGCTATGAGGACAGGCTGAGAGAGTTGGGGCTGTGCAGCCTGGAGAAGAGAAGGCTTCCAGGAGACCTTACAGTAGCCTTCCAGGATCTGAAGGGGACCTACAGGAAGGCTGGAGAGGGACTATTGACAAGGTCCTGCAACAACAGGACAAGGGGCAATGGGTTTGAACTGGCAGACAGGAGATTTAGACTGGATGTTAGGAGGAAGTTGTCTGCAGTGAGGATGGTGAGACACTGGCACATGTTGCCCAGGGAGGTTGTGGCTGCTCCCTCCCTGGAGGTGTTCAAGACCAGGTTGGAGGAGGCCTTGAGTGACCTTTTCTAGTGGGAGGTGTCCCTGCCTATGGCAGGGAGTTGGAACTAGATGATCCTTGAGGTCCCTTCCAACCTTACCATTCTGTGATTCTATGATTCTATGATTAAAATGCAAGCAACTTGCCAGCACAGCATTTAATTGTCTGAACATGACCAAGAGAGCTGTATAGAAAGCAAAGACTGGGTACTAGCGATGGGACCATGGTTCACCTGTTAGCCCTGATTACCTTTCCCCTTCTGCCCCAGGCTGGCAGTGGCATTGGTCACTTCACAAGGTCTTCTTTCAAGGATTTTTAACCCTAAAATTAGTCATGACCATGAGTATTGTCAGATTTTTGATCTAGATTTGCCTGGCCAAGCTGGATGGATAGGTAGAGGCCAATGGGATGAGATTTAATAAGGCTAAGTGCCGAGTTCTATACTTTGACCACAACAACCCCAAGCAGCACTACAGGTTGGGGACAGAGTGGCTGGAGAGCAGCCAGGCAGAAAGGGACCTGGGGTTGCTGGTTGAGAGTAGCTGAAGATGAGGCAGTAGCGTGTCCAGGTGAGCAGGAGAGCCAATGGCATCCTGGTCTGGATCAGGAACAGTGTGGCCAGCAGGACAAGGGAGGTTATTCTGCCCCTGTGCTCAGCACTGGTCAGGCCATACCTAGAGTGTTGTGCCCAGTTCTGGGCCCCTCAATTCAAGAGAGATGTTGAGGTACTGGAAGGTGTCCATAGAAGGGCAGCAAGAGCACAGCCCTCTGAGGAAAGGTTGAGGGAGTTGGGGGTGTGCAGCCTGCAGAAGAGGAGGTTGAGGGCAGACGACATTGCTGTCTGCAACTACGTGAAGGGAGGTTGTGGCCGGGTGGGGTTGGGCTCTTCTCCCAGGCAACCAGCAACAGAACAAGAGGACACAGCCTCAAGCTGCACCAGGGCAGGTTCAGGCTGGATGTTAGGAAGAAATTCTTCACAGAAAGAGTGATTGGTGTTGGAATGGACTGCCCAGGGAGGTAGTGGATTCCCCATCCCTGGAGGTGTTTTAAAAGAGGCTGGATGAGGCACTTAGTGCCATGGTCTAGTTGATTGGCTAGGGCTGGGTGATAGGTTGGATTGGATGATCTTGGAGGTCTCTTCCAACCTGGCTGATTCTATGATTCTCTCATTTCTGACAGCTGTAGCATCTGTCAAATGACAAGCAGTAGCCTGAATAATCCTTCACTCAACTGAATTAACTTTATAATTTTTTGTGTGTGTCTTTAAGAAGGAACTCCACATCATATACTATCTTCTACATTCTTCTGTCATAAAAGAAACAAGAGGCTTTGTTTGTTTGATTTAGAATTACAGAATAATAGAACTGTTGAGAATGGAAGAGACCTTTGAGATCATCAAGTCCAACCGCTCTCCTAGAGCTCACAATACCACTGCTACTACTAAGCCGCTACCACTGAACTATGTCCCTGAGCACCACATCCAAGCATCTTCTAAATACCTCCACACTATCACACTCCATTTCCTCTCCTAGTCACAATTTCTAATTATTTCAGCCTACTGACTCAGTTAGATATTAAGCTGAGTCAAGGTCAGTATGCATAATCTATTGATTTAAACAGTATCCACTCACAATGTCTGTGGTTTCCGAGTGTGACATTCTTCCATTGGTAAATATACAGTACTCTTACCACTCTGAGCTGCAGGCAGACAGATGCAACTCAGTGTCTAGGATTTATTTGGGCAGCAGCCTGGCATAGGCAGGCTTTGTCTGTTCACCATACTGCAGTACATGTGGTTAAATAAATTGGATATCCAGAACATACGCAGAGCTCTCTATATAGAATCGTTTCATTTCGGTTGGAAAAGACCTTTAAGGTCATTGAGTTCAGCCATTAACTGGACTCCATTTATTGCCTAAGGGTAGAAAAAAAATGTAGACCTAAGATTAGGAAGACAAAAACACAAAGCTGAATTTTACTGAGATGAAAAATGTCATTGACACCAATGGCTGCACACGAAACCCATGCCATTAGACATGGGAGGATTTGGGTACGTCAGCAGTAGGACTCCTTTTTAATTATTTTTTGTGAATTTGGGGTTTGCAGCAGTGCAGCTTTGAAGGTAGCACTGCCAGGATGATATAAAGTAGGTAAAACTAATTTTTGTAGGGATTAAAAGGAAAGGAAGCCTGCAGCAACTTTCACCTCTAATGATGAGGTCACTACAGGACACAACAAATCAGGCACAGGACACTAACACCTTCAGTCCTGACCCTGCAAATGCTGCCTGCTACTTGCTGTCTGTCAGTGGTGCTCAACCACATAAAGACCCATTCACAAACATCAAAAATTCCCAGAGAGAACTTTGGAAAACTTTCAAAACTAAAATAAATTTATTTGGTGTGCAAGTTATGAGAAAACACAGCCCCACAAATAATTGATTTTTTTTCTTTTTGAGGAATACTTTTTTAAAAAATAACAACAACAAAAAAAGAGCTTTTGTGGAAATTTCTTTTTATTTTTATTTTTATTTATTTTTTCTTTTTTATTTCTATTTCTATTTTTTAATTTAAATTTAAATATAAATTTTAATTTTACTTTTTTAATGTTTATGTCTAATTTTAGTCTTTCATTTAAATTCTATTTTAATTTTAATTTTAATTTTTTATGTAATGTCTAATTTTTAATTTTCATTATTTTTATTTCTATTCTATTTTTTATTTTAATTTTAACTTTATTTTTATTTTTAATTT
>VWZE01018699.1:0-15383 GCA_013396675.1 Eubucco bourcierii
ATGATTCTATGATTCTATGATTCTATGATTCTAAGTCACTTCTCAGTCTCCTCTCCTCCAAGCTAAAGAACCCCAGCTCCCTCAGTCTGTCCTCATAACAGAGATGTTTCATTCCCTTAGTCATCTTTGTGCTGGACTCTCTCAAGCAGTTCTATGTCCGTCTTGAACTGGGAGGCCCAGAACTGGACACAGTACTCCAGATGTGGCCTCTCCAGGGCAGAGTAGAGGGGCAGGAGAATCTCTCTTGACCTGCTAGCCACATTCCTTCTAATGCACCCCAAAATGGCACTGGCCCTCCTGGCCACAAGAGCACCTTGCTGGCTCATGGTCAACCTCCCATCAACTAGGATGGCCAGATCCTTTCCCCTTCACTGCCTTCCAACAGGTCAGTTGGAACCTCAACCTGTACTGATACCTGGGGTTGTTCTTTCACAGATGCAAGACTCTACACTTGCCCTTGTTGAATTTCATTAGATTTCTTCCTGCCCAACCCTCTGGCCTGTCCAAGTCTTGCTGAATGGCAGCACAGCCTACTGGTGTGGCAGCCACTCCACCCAGTTTGGTGTCATCGTCAAACTTGCTGACAGTGCATTCTGTGTCCTCATCCAGGTCATTGATGAATATATTGAACAGAACCGGTCCAGTACTGACCCCTGTGGGACCCCACTTATTACTGTTTCTAAATGTTAATATTATATCTTCTTTAAGCAGTGTTTAATTGCTAAAACTAAGTTCCATGCACATGCCAAGCTGATATATTTCCACCTTACTGCTTAATGTCCATTTATTCAACTTTAACAAGTCAAGGAGTAGAGAAAGGACAGAAATCATTGTATCTTCATGTCTGTCCATCTAATTGAAAGGCAGAGATTTCTGTTTGCAGATACCTGCACAATAAGTTACAGTAGCTCCATTTTTTAGGTAAGCAGATCCTAATGAGCTAACTGTACAATTGGAAAAATGGTAGTTAGAGCTTGTAAATAAATGGTTAGATTTTCCTGCTGGAGCAATTAGTCCCAGCTCTATCAAATTTAAATAATCTTCAGTGCACCAGATGAAGTATAGACCTCTATTGCCCCTGAATCTTTAGCATAGTATGAACTATGGATATTCTTGACACAAATATTTACCATGGGGAAAAAGGCATGGAGTTAAGAAATGGAGGCATTGTGTATTGTGGAGGCTGAGTATTGTGGTTGTGCCTTCAACCACAGACAACCAAATTACAAAAGAAATCAGCTTTGTCTGCATGGAGAAAGGCTATGTTCATATTTCCACCTGGCTCATGTGACCAGCTGTTAGTCAATGTTTGTCTTCATCTTCAGATTTTGCTCCTGCTGTGTTAGGTTTTTCTAAAGAGCAGGATCTCCTGCAGCCTCTCAGATTAACTTGCAAAGTACAGCAGTACGATCGTGTTGGCTGGACTGACCTCTGCTTTGAAAGGGAAAGAGGTAACTGGGTTTCCGAATTCAAAGCTGCATCTGACATCAATTAGTTGTCAAATTTCATTAGCTCTCAGACCCTGAGTCCCAGGAAGATTGACTGTGCATGCCTTTATGGTTGGGAAGGCACTGAAACTCTGACAAGCTTTGATAACCAAAGCAGTTTGAGGGAATATCGTCAATAAATGTTGGCTCACTTGTCTATATGGGCCAGATTTCTTCAAGTAAAGGCTGTTATCCTGAGCTATAAATAGCTATGTATACAAAAAAGTAAAAGTATATGCATGTACAGGTATTAATGGATATAAATCTTTAGCTATCTCACTCTCTAGACTTATTTTATATGCATACACTCACACACCTATGTACATCTATACATGTGCACATATATACCTTAAAAAAAAAAAATCCCTAGATGTTCAAAGTTCCCACTGAAAGGGAAACTTCTTACAACTTACCCAATGAAAGAACACAACAACATGTTCTGTCATGGAGCACAGCGTACAGGTGCTTCAGCTTTAGTACACAGAAGGAACCAGAGACACGGATGTGTTAAGGACTTCCTTGGATTTTAAATCACCTATTTCAGGTGAGCAGAGATTCACAAAACCTGTTTTTGCCTTTCTAGTAAGGAGCTGTTTCATCCATTCGAGTGATCCAGATGGAGCATGTGCATAAATTACTCTGAAGTGGTAACATTTCTTGCTTCTTGTATTGTTTCGCTACCAGGACCTGCTGGCAAAAAATCTGAGCTATTTTACACTGAGCAGCAAAAGACCTGGAGTAGATTTGTCCATTATGAAAAGAACAGAATGGTGACTCTCTGATGTTTGCTACTGTGTCTTTCTAAGCGGTGCTGAACACTGTCAGGCTTCTATTAGAATGAAGTGGATTGTCAGCTCTCTTTTTAAAGCATGACCTCTTCTTGTTATGTTAAAATAACAAGGTGGGGTTTTTTTTTGTTTTATCAATATGAAAGTCTTTATCAGGTTCCTTATTACTATCTTTTCCAAAGTAACTCTTATTTCCATGATACATGCAAGGTTTTTTATATAGCGTGTACATTGAAATGCATCTCCTAGACACACACCTTGTTTCCCCTGAATTTATGGAAGAAGATACCTGTAATGGAAGGGTAATTAATTAATTGTGAGGTCATCTTTTTTCAAAATTAATATTGTTTATTTATTTTATATTCAAAATTCTTGCCAACCCAGCCACAGTTTTTTTTAATAATAATTAGGTTGTTTTGCAAGGGTCATGGAAACATTATACAGGTGATAAGAGAGGATCTAGAATTTTAAAGACATAACTAGCAATAATAGAACATTAAACCCAATTGAACTGGCAGAGAAGATTCCTTGTGGTCAGTTATGCTGCTTGTCCACTAGATAGGCTCAAGGACCTCCTTTCTGCTTATGGCGGAAGGCTACGATTCAATTAGATTCAATTGAGTTTCGCCAAAGGTTTGCTGGAGGCTTTGTGTATTTACTCACAAATGTTAAACTCCCAACTCATTGGGCTAGCTACAGCTTCAGGCTGCACCCAAACGCTTTCAGGGAGTTTTGTTGATGCCTTGTCAGCTGCTGAGGCTTGTAATTCTTCCCAGACTTCACAGGGTGCTGGGGAAAGAGGCAGATAATCTCTGACCTTATCCTGGCCCCTCTGGATGATCTGTGTGTCTGTTCAGGGCATCTCATCTTGGCAGGTGCAGGATGTCTTGCAATGTGCAGTCTTGGCATGGATATCATGCTGGCTATGCAGGCCTATCACGTGGAGGTATTTAGAGCCTCTTCCTGGTAAACTCAAAACAGTTTCCAGGCAGGTCAGGCCCAAAGTATCAGGGCTTCCTATTATTATGTGGCAGAGCTAACTTACAGCTCAGCATGGCATGACAGAATGCAGTAAGGCAGTGAGGCACAACACTGTCAGGAGCAGAGAGCAATGGCAGCAGGCAGCAGCAAGCAAGCACGAATACAATGGCAGAGCACATTGTGTCACCTGCTCATCTCCTTTATCAATACAGGCCAAGACTAATGGGCCTTTGGACACAGAATAGCAATCAGAATGGCAGTCAGCCAAGCTTAACCATATTAGGTGAAGCCATAGGCTTGCTTTACCCAAATTTGGGGAAAACATAAGCCTTGCATGAGGCAGGCACAAACCAAGTGTGTGTACCTTGTTTACCACAGGATGCAAACATCAGCAAAACAAGTTTCACTGTCTCCAGGTTCTTTGTCCTCTTTCCCACCATTGCTTCTCCCCAAAACAGGGAGAGGGAGAGCAGAAAAACATGTCTGGGAAAGCCAGGACATGTTCAGGAATAAAACTAATTCAGGATTTAAGAACAAGAATAGAAGTACTAACTTCAACATCTGGATAAATTACTGTTTTTAACAGTGTAAGAAAAAAAAATTTCTTCTTTTTGTGAAGAAGACAATCTGAACAAAAGCTCAGCAAAGAGTAAATATTATGAAAGAAAAGGGACAACAGGATGCTTTCAGTGCTGCTTAGCAAATGTGGATAGCTTTGTTCTTGGAAGACTGCTGGACTGCAGCACTGATACTGGACATCTATTATCTTCAAAGAACTGTTAAGTCCTGAGGGTGAAAATGAGCTGAGTAGAAAATATATCTTCTGTCTAACGTGCTTCATATCTAAACCAAGAATTACCCACTTAAGGAACCTTAGTCCCTATTCACTATCCTTGCATAGCTCATTTGGAATCTAAAGATCATGGTATACATTCGTGGACTTGGTAGCCTACAAAAATCCATGCTCAAAGAAAATTCAATGACTTACAGCTTTATCTAATGTAATAAATAAAATCGCTAGATCTTTGATAAACATCTGATTTCCTCTATTTCTTATTAATATTTTATTAATTATTGAGAAAAAAATACAAATATTTGATTAATGTACCAGCCACAGTGGCTACTCTGTGCAGTTCTGGAGCCCTCAGCACAGGAAGGACATGGAAGTGTTGGAGCGGGTCCAGAGGAGGGCCACAAAGGTGCTCAGAGGACTGCAGCAGCTCTGCTATGAGGACAGGCTGAGAGAGTTGGGGCTCTTCAGCCTGGAGAAAAGAAGGCTTCGAGACCTTATAGTAGCCTTCCAGTATCTGAAGGGGGCCTACAGAAAGGCTGGGGAGGGATTATTTACAAAGTCTTGCAATGACAGGACAAGGGGCAATGGGTTTAAACTGGCAGAGGGAAGATTTAGACTGGATGTTAGGAGGGAGTTCTTTACAGTGAGGGTGGTGAAGCACTGGAACAGGTTGCCCAGGGAGGTTGTGGCTGCTCCCTCCCTGGAGGTGTGTTCAAGGCCAGGTTGGATGAGGCCTTGAGTGAGCTGTACTAGTGGGAGGTGTCCCTGCCTATGGCAGGGGGGTGGGACTAGATGATCCTTGAGGACCCTTCCAACCTTAACCATTCTATGATTCTATGATTATGTTTGTTTGCTTATGTTTGGCTTCCACAAGAAGCTGAAGTGAACCTTGTCACACATCTACTTAACATAAGTAGCTGGTTGGAACAGTAGATCTATAATTTTTATGTTCTCCATTTACAGTCACCTAAAATGTTAGAAACTCAGCTGTACACATTGTATACTCAGTTGTATACACGTCAACAGCTCAGAACTCATTTCAGGTTATAGTTATTTATGCTTATTTATGGCAATGACTGCCCTTTTTTTCCTGTCCTGTCATCCGTTCTTCACCAGAAATTGTAATTCCATTTTTGACATCCTGGACTTTACATATGAAAATATTTTGAAGGCTTGTGTAGGCTGGATTATATTTGAAACAATGTAGTTAAAAATACAGCAAGTAACTAGTAACTGCTGTACTGCATTACTTTTCTCCTTTACCCTTTTAAATCCCAAGATCTTCTTACATGGAACTAAAATCATAACTTGAAATAAAGCAGGTTTGTGATTAAGATATTCATTATAAATTCCATGCACATTGGTTGTTTGCAATGATTTTTGGGTTATTTTTTTTTTGTTCCTCGGGCAGTAACTCTAAATGAATGTGTTTGTGACATTTTTGCAATTCTAAGTTTGAATGAGACTCATGCCATATATTTGATTATAAATAGTGGCTTACATTAAGTCCCATGTGTGCCTCTCATGTAGAAATTAAATAGGCAGTATGGTCTTTATTCAACTTAATTTGCAATATTTATTACCCTTGGCGCTTATGAATGCATTTGCTACATTTGCAATAAATGTCCTCTGGGTTTCAGAGATATGTGTCATTTTAGGAAAAAACTTGCAAGGAGTAAATAACATCCTTCCCTTTCTCTCTGTGGAGCTTCCTTTTCTGCAATGTTGCTATTGTGTCCTGTGCCTAAATTTAATTTGTGCTCAGATGAAGCATGCTCACCCTATGGTATTTGTGTAAAAGCAGTGAAAATAATGCAGAATCATAGAATCCTAGAATGGTAAGGTTGGAAGGAACCTCAAGGATCATCTAGTTCCAACCCCCTGCCATAGGCAGGGACACCTCCCACTAGTACAGCTCACTCAAGGCCTCATCCAACCTGGCCTTGAACACCTCCAGGGAGGGAGCATCCACAACCTCCCTGGGCAACCTGTTCCAGTGCCTCACCACCCTTACTGTAAAGAACTTCCTCCTGACATCCAGCCTAAATCTGCCCTCTGCCAGTTTAAACCCATTGCCCCTTGTCCTGTCATTGCATGACCTTGTCGATAGTCCCTCCCCAGCCTTCCTGTAGGCCCCCTTCAGATACTGGAAGGCTAATGCAACCACGCAACTTACCCAATGCCTATAAGGACCACCTGTAGAGTGAATGTGACATAAATGAATTGTTGCTAGCATTACCTGCATTTTGCTGTTGAGAAAACTCAGATGAAGAGCAAAGGAGTTAAAACAAGGTCACTAGTGCACTAGTTGCACAGCTGGCACTCACATTCACATCTGTCAGTTCTCCACTGTTGCACTAAATGCCAGTGAAAAGGCTGTCTATAGTCCAGAGCCACAGCTTACCCAAAGGTGCTTTGGTAAGTATTACAGTTTTTTGCTACAGGAGTCTATCAACAGCAAAGCAAATTTTCTTGAACCATCAGCTTCCAGAACTGCTTTAAAACTTTTAGTGCAGTGAATTGACCTGCTTGAGAGTGGGATGTAATCAACTAAGTGCTGAATACTTGAAATGATTACCTAAATATTGTGGACCAAGACTTTGTTAAAACAATTTGAGTATTTCCAAGACTTTGTTAGAGCAATCTGAATATTTCCAACAGTATCATCATATTGAATAGCACTCTGAGGAAACAGTTTGTGTTTTTGTCAGCTGCTTCTCTTCTTTTATTAATAAATCACACGTGGAAGTGTTTGTATTCAACAAAGCTGTTGAGCTCTCTTGTGCTGTTGATCTGTACAGCTAGAACTGATGTAAGTGGAGAGATCCTCCTCCTTTCCCTCCTAATTCATCTCCTATGTGATTAGCACAGTAATTGCTTTAATTTTCTAAATGCCTTCTTTGCACCACTTCTGAACACTCCAGTGCTGGTTCGGTAACTATTTCTCATGGCAAATTATTACACTCCTATCTAACCTAGATACACTGTTGGAAACTTTTAATCAGGTGCACTGTAGTTGCAATGCACCTGCCCTTAATTGCTTGCCATTACTGCTTACTTAAAGTACAGTCAGAGTACTTTAAATAGCCTTTCTACCTCTACCCTGCCTACATGCTTTTTTTGCTCTCAACTACCCATGCTGAATTTCCTTGCTTTTCTCTGGAGTGAGCAAAATTGTAATGCTTTTCCTTACCCTCTAAAACTCCTTCCTTTAAAAACATCTCTCTACTCAATTGTCTTCTGTGCAGTTCATTCTGGTTTCACAGTGGATTATACAGTGTACTTATCTAATGAAAAAAAAATGTTAGTATTATTCAGAAAGCTTGTGCTTGTGTCTAGCTTGTCAAACGAAATGTAATGCCATCCTCAGATCCTTGTTGCTGAAGGCTTGTAAAAGATCCCCTCTAGCTGGGTAGTCTGTATCTCTGCAGACTCCTCTTCCCCTTTGCTCTGGTTTGGGGTTAATTGGAATATTTTAATGAAGAAAATTACACTATAGGCTGTGAAAGGAAAACATGGTGATGTCTACTTCACTCATAGGCTTGCTGAGGTCTTTAAGAGAAGAATTCAAAACATAGATGAGTTGCTGTTTGTCTCTCTCTGGGGGCATAGCGTTTTGGGCAGTTTAGCTTCTGGCTTCTCTCTGCCAATTAATCTTCAGTAACCACTTTTCTTCCAACCCCCCTGGTCAATCCTCCAAGTTCACCTTGCACGTAAGGCAAACCTTGGGGTAAGGTATAGGGGTGGGGAGAAGTTGGAAGGGTGGTTGGGAGCACCTTCTGGGGTCTCTGATTTCTGGGAGGGGAGTTGTGCTTCTGTATTACCTTTAACTTGTATGTTTCTGTAAATATTCTTGTATATAGTGTATATATCTGCTGTACATTGTGCTGAGCTGTAAATAGAGCTTCAGTCCTTCCATCTAAGCACATAAACCCCACAGTTATTAGCCATATTTTAAAAACAGTAATATTTACTTGGGATAACAATGATGGTGTGTGTCATAAACTGATAAGGAAAGCACAGATTCTAATTTTTTGGATGTGTTTTCACAGTGACTTGGCACTATTCCTGGAGTCCATATTAATGTATTTCATAGGCACTGCACAAACAGGGAAAAGATATAGTTGATCTACCTGTTAAAAGAATCACAGAATTAACCATGTTGGAAAAGACCTTTGAGATCATCAAGTCCAACCTATCATCAAACACCTTCTAATTAACTAAACCATGGCAGTAAGTGTCTCATCCAGCCTCCTTTTAAACACCTCCAGGGATGGTGACTCCACCACCTCCCCAGGCAGCCTATTCCAGTGGGCAATCACTCTCTCTGTGAAGAGTTTCTTCCTAACATCCAGCCTAAATCTGCCCTGGTGCAGCTTGAGACTGTGTCCTGCTGTCACTGGGTGCCTGGGAGAAAAGACCAACCCAAACCTGGCTACAACCTCCTTTCAGGTAAGTGTTGAGAACAATAAGGTGTCCCCTGAGCCTCCTCTTCTCCAGTCTGAAATCTTTTGTAGAGATTAGTAATGGAAGAGCTTCATGACATAACATAAATTAATTTATACTAATGTATTATTTTAATAGTTGTAACAGTGGATCTATTTATGTACAGGGTGTTTGGTTTTGGTTGGGTTTTTTTTTCCTGTTTCGATCAATGTTGGAAACGAAACCAAAAGAATTTTCAGTGAAATTTATTGAAGCTATAAGCATGAACAAGATGTTTTTGGTAGGGTGTTTTTTTGAGGTTCTTAGTCTCAGTGCATGCTTGACTTGAGCAGCATGCTCAGATGTAGCTGTTCTGGCTCTAGTGAGACAATAACCCTGTGCAAAGAGTGTAAATTCTGGGATCCAAAGACAGTAAAGAAATAGAATCTTTAGGTTTTGCTTGCAGGGAGCTAAAATCTAAAACGACTTCTAGTCCAGACTACAGTTCTAGATAAGAAAATAAATGCACAATGTAAAATAAAGTCTGCTTAATTAAAATTGTATTTTGCTTTCAGTTACACAAATCCCTCTTGTGGCAGTGGAAAATTTCACCTCTGATTTTGCATCTTCTGATTCTTTATGAAAGAAATTGGTGGTCCTGGCTCAAATGCAACAGACATGAATATACCAAACATGTTGAGATATACACCTTGTAATCAATGTCACTTGCCCATGAGGGGCAGTCCCCTTTCAATATTTTATGCTTGCTAATACAGGGCAAAGATTTTAGTAAATGAAGGTACTGATTAAATGGTCTGCAGAGGAGGCTGGTTTGAGAATTGTCAGAGAGTTTGGACTTGAGATTTGAAAATTACTTTAAACCAAACATTAATAAGTTGGAAGTCCAGAGAGGATGGGAGGAGAAAGTTTTTGTATTAAATACAAAATAGAAAAAGTCATTCTTGGAAGAAATATGTTAGGATACACTTCATGACTCCCAGTGGTTTTCAGCAGAAAAGAAAATCCTCATCTTACAAAAATTCATATTGCAGAAGGTAATTCAATTCAATTCCTATATTAAAAAAATCCTTATACAAAACATTTTTTGCTTTCTAAATCCATTTCACAGGAGACAGATAATGAAGAATGTGGTGAATGTTTCAGCTGATCTTATTTTAACATTTTGCCATCCATGTGACAAAATGCCATCCATAAAATCTTGTATCCAGTTATTTATTGGGGTAAAAAAAATGATACCTCAAAACATTATGCACGTTCATGGATGAGAGTCTAAAATAAAACACCATAAAGGGTGTTGTTCAGAAATGTGTTTTTCATAAATGGCAACTGAGCTCTTCTCCCATAATGTCACTACCAAAGCAAAGAAAGATAAGAAAACTAATTTTTCTATGGCTTATTTTCTCTATAAATTATATAAACCCAAGTCATGTATTTATTACTTTTTAATATTTGATACTTAACATAGAACTAGAAAAGGTCTTTTCTTTCTAAGACTCACAGAACTTAGTGAAATGATTGTACAGGCTTATCTGCTTGTCTTTGACAGTTATACTGGACTCTTTGCTTTTAATTGAGAACATAGGTATTTTAAGTTTCTGAGGACTGTACACTGTAAAGGTGTGTAGCACATTATTATCTAGTTCCACCTTTGTAGCAGTTATGCATTACTTAAAGAGCAGCAGAGCAAAGCCCTATAACTCTAAATAGCTCAGTCTTACTAGGTAGTTACATTTAGACAGAAAAAGCATTGCTTTCACACAAAAAAAAAAAAATCAATGTATAAAATAAAAACAAATATGAGCAAAAATTCTCTGTTAAATCAGTTTAAGAATACTCAAATAAAATGAGTTCTCTTACTCTTGAGATGCCAATAGGAAGCTTTGCAGAATGTAGACAAAAATCCCTCAAGCTCTGATTCACCTGACCACATTTTGGAGCATATTCAGTGCTATATTTTCTATTTCTGTGCTATCACATGAAAATAGTTTGTTTGGTTTTTTTTACAAATCATAACTCTTTGTTCCTGATGGAATTTTATGTAGTGGGAAATTTCCTACCAAGAAGCAAATTCCCTGCTGTTTGTGACTCTTGACATTTATGTATTATCATGTCAGAGTAATAACCAAGCTTTGCTGTGGGCAGGAGTAGAAACTCAACTGAGCTCTTTGTGGAGTTTTGTAGAGCTCACTGTAAACAGATTCAAGATCAGAACAAGGAATCCTACTATGTTTATATAGCAAGAACGGATAGAGGCATCATATTACATTAGTCTGCTTTGCTAAAAGGACTTCTTCCTAGAAGCATTTTACATTCTTACTGTTCTTTTCAGCTCTTCTGACTCGGCTTTCACTGGTTTATGGCCCTATTCTTCTCATTCCTGGAGCAGGAAGATTGAGTGCTGGATGGGAACTGCATTAACAACAGTGACAGAGTTACTGCATGGCTATTGCCTAAAGTGTCTTTCTTGATCTTTACTAACACACAAACTCACTTAAACTGAGTTTATCTCCATGTTTCTAGTGGGCTGAAGCAGCCATGTATTGAAGTGGTATCCTCAGATACCACTTGGGCAATACTTGAGATATACACATGCATAATATCAGGGATTCTTTTTGCCAGCTTAAAAATCCACCCAAAAGCCATCTCAGCACTTAAAGAGCTTTAAAGCAGCTTTAGCGCTGTAAACCATAGCCACCTGAAGAAACCTGAAAAAGCTTCTTCAGCCTCTAGGGATAAATCAAAAGTAACATCAACCCCTCTCAACACAGCATTTTGTTAGGATTCTCCCCCCCCCAAATCACAGGATCACAGGATGTTAGGAGTTGGAAGGGACCTTCAGAGATCAAGTCCAACTGCCCTGCCATAGCAGGACCATAATCTAGTGCAAGTCACACAAGAATGAACACAACCCCTTCGGGGAACCTGTTCCAGTGTTCTGTGGCCCTTACAGTAAAGAAGTTCCTCCTCAGATTAAGGTGGAACTCTCTGCTGTAGTTTATATCCATTACCCCTTGTCCTATCATAGGGCACAAATGAGAAGAGCCTATCCCCTGCCTCTTGCCACATCTTTGAAGATACCATTTTGCAATGCTTCAGTTTCACAGTATCACAGTATCACCAAGGTTGGAAGAGACCTCAAAGATCATCAAGTCCAACCCATCACCACAGACCTCAAGACTAGACCATGGCACCAAGTGCCACCTCCAAACGCGCCTTGAGCACCTCCGGGGACGGTGACTCCTCCACCTACCTGGGCAGCCCATTCCAGTAGCCAATGACTCTCTCAGTGAAGAACTTTCTCCTCACCTCCAGCCTAAACTTCCCCTGGCACAGCTTGAGAATGCATCCTCTTGTTCTGGTCCTGGTTGCCTGAGAGAAGGTAACCTCCCCCTGGCTACAACCACCCTTCATGTAGTTGTAGACAGCAAGAAGGTCCCCCCTGAGCCTCCTCTTCTCCAGGCTAAACAATCCCAGCTCCCTCAACTTCTCTTCATAGGGCTTGTGCTTGAGGCCTCATTCCTAAATCGACAAGATGCTGGATTGCAAAGCAGCCAGGAAGTTTTACAACTTTCTCAAACACTTTAAAGTTCAAGAGGAAAATTTTAGAAGTGGTAATAGTTTTCTTGCAATATCCCTATGAAAATACTTTTGCAACAAAACAGACAGGGCAGATGACTGATCCAAAATAGCCAGCTTTAGCTCCTGACTGAAGAAAATATTGTGCTATCCCAAGATACACATTTGCTGCTGCCTGAGTGTGGTGGGGCACACCCAAGTCTCTGCCCCACTGAATGTTTGAATGGGGTGTGAAACTGTTATGCTCCCCCCCACACTCTGGTTCTGGGTGTTTGGAATGTGGAAAGAGTAGGTGTTAATTACCTTACCCCACCCCCATAGGCTTGAATGGGGGACAGCAAATCACAGCACCATATATATATGGCAATAGGACATATTATCTAGGGGGACTTTGAGGAGACTGCTACATTGGGCTTTAAGAGGGACTGCTAGCCACAGAGTGCCAGCCACAGACTGCCAACCACGGACTGCCAGCATTGGATTACCAGCGTCAGACCATCAGATCCTGCCTGCCTGTTGAAGGGACCTGCCTCTGCTGTAATCGTGGGTAAGCTGCAAGCAGCCTGTGCTACTCCAGGATCTGCACTTCAAGGTACTGCCATGAAAGACTGCCGACCAGGAGCTAAGGGACTATCTCTGAATCCCTACTCCACTGCTGTGAGTAGCGCAGACGTTCCCTGGGGCTCCAGGCTGCGTTTTGTTTGTCAGTGCGGCAAAGCTATTTTTTATAGCAACCCTTTTCCAAGTTTTCTGATTTCTCTGAATTACTAAATTCCCTGGAAGCATCCTTGTGGAAGATTTTCCTGACCGAATTTCCAAACCCCATTGAATTAATTTTATATAAAGTTGTGGGTGGGGCTTTCAGGAAATAAAATAACTGCATATTTTGTAATTTCTGCCTTGTTAATTCCCACAACCGAGTCACTGAGCAAGATCAAATTAAAGAGTTCTCTAAGATATTAGTAAAAGCTATGAACTAAGAACCAGAGATTTATAAGGAAGAGTAAATGCAACAGATCATTCCTTGATCCTTGTCTCTTCCTGAGATTTGCCTGTGCATCCTTCTCTCCCCTTCCTGTAGACAGATTTTTGCAAGATTTTTTTCTGTGGAAGAGTCAAGAAACAGGTGTGCAAGAAACGTATGCAGAAGGATAAGTAGAGTGGGGGTTATCTTGAAAAAGTTTGAATAGTTTTTACTGCTTTGAAGAAATAGCTGATTTGGAAATCCTTTAAAAAAGATAACAAACAAACAAACAAACAAAAGGTGACCCAAACCCTACCACGTAACTTTTCCAGCTCTTGAACTAGATCTATTTTATGTTGTCATTTGGTAGAATTCTGTACAGACATGGTCAGTGGAGGTGAGCCTTGCCATGACCGTCACTATTTTCTTCTGTCCTAAGCACCTACAAAAAGAGTTAGAAATATTCCTTTACAGTCCAGCTAGCCTGCATCTCAAGAATGATTAGAAATCAGATTTTACCAGCTGTGGAACAATAAAGGCAAAGAATATATGGACTTACTTCTGTGAGTAAAATACTGTATCTCTCCTGATGCTGAAAAACCACATTCTTGCACTGTAGGGCCTTTGTTTCACACCGTCTTATTTCCACTAGAATTTTTAGAGGCTGGAAAGAGGAGAATGCCTTCAGTTTGCAAGATGTATCACTTCAGGTACTTCTTATGGAGTCTGAGAAAACAGAATTTGAGGCAACAAATTAATGATGGTAGCATTTAATTTGCAATAGAACAATCCAACCCAAAGCCACTGAGCAGTTCTAATTGAACTGGTCAATTTATGATTTTGTTTTCTAGTTAAAGGCTTTCAAAAGATTCTGAGAACTACGTTTTTTATCACAGATCTTTATAGATTTATAGAAATATTTCTAATTTGATTCACTGTTCTTGGAGTCTTTGCATTAAGTTCCAGTAATGTGATGGTGCCTTGAAACTGAAGTGCACAGGACATGGGCTTTGACGACATTGCCCTGAGGGAGGTATGTGGTGAGAACAAAATATCTCTGTGCCCTACAGAGAAGTCTTGGGAGCACAAGAGTCAGAGACCACTTGATGTGATCAATTATTATAACAAATATTCCTTTCAAAGCCCTGAGGCATGAACTTATGCTGAACAAATGAATGACTTGATAACTTGTATGTTTTGTACATGTGGTTGAAAGTGAGTTTATATATCTGACCTGTCTTGTCCGGTAAACTCAAAAGCACTGAGATACATAAGAAGGTTCCTGTGATGGTTTGGGAGTTCCCCCCCACCCCCCCCACCCCCTTTGTAAAATGACCCAGCTGGAAGTTAAGGACTGAAGCTCTATTTACAGCTCAGCACAATGTACAAGCAGATATATACACTATAGACAGGAATATTTACAGAAATACACAAGTTGAAGGTAATACAGAAACACAGCTCCCCTCCCAGAAATCAGAGACCCCAGGAGGGGCTCCCAACCACCCTTCCACCTTCTCCCCACCCCTATACCTTACCCCAAGGTTTGCCTTACGCACAAGGTGAGCTTGGAGGATCGGCCAGGGCGGTTAGAAGAAAAGCGATTAGTGAGATTACTCAGCAGAGAGGAGAAAGAGCCAGAAGCTGCTGGGTGAGATGCTGTGCCCCTACAGACAGACTGACTTATCTATGTTTTGAATTCTTCTCTTAAACATCTCAGCAAACCTATGAGTGAAGTAGACATCACCATTGTTTCCTTTTCACAGCCTATAATATAATTTTCTCTATTAAAATATTCCAATTAGCTCAAACCAGCACAGTCTCCCAATTTAGTATTTTTGAGGCCAGATTCTTCATTTTGCTACTGTTTCACCCTTCCCTGTTGAATTTCTTGGGCATCACAGCAATTAAATTTTACATCAGCCTCCAGGCCTGGGCCCCCAATTAGAGAGCTGAAATGGTGCTTCCCATCATTCATCCTGCTCAGCCAAACTGTTGGGCCATTGTCTACTTTTTAAGAAAATTAATTTCTTTCATTAAACCTTTTAACTGTAAAATGAACCAGATTTATAAAGCATTCATTACTTGTGATTCTGGGTTGAATACTTCGCATCGCATGGTTCTTTATATGGCATTGAAATAGCCCTGGGCCAGATTGTGATGTAGCACTCCTAGTGAGCCCCTCATGCCATCCAGAGGGACCTGGACAGGCTGGAGAGGTGGGCCCAGGCCAACCTCATGAAATTCAATAAGGCCAAGTGTAAGGTCCTGCACCTGGGTAGGCACAATCCCAAGCACAAATCCAGGCTGGGTGGTGAATGGCTGGAGAGCAGCCCTGAGGAAAAGGACCT
>VWZE01018699.1:22019-36284 GCA_013396675.1 Eubucco bourcierii
AAATCCTCCAAGAAACGTTCTAAGTCCTTATTCATTCTGCAGTCAGACTTCACCTGAAGAGGTGCGGAATGTCAGCAGGTAATAGGAGGAAGTGCAACAGTAATATCGTACAATGTGAAAAACAAGTGAGCTCAAGGCTGAAAACATTAAGCTTACAAGACTTGCTCTTGGAGGAAAATGCTATATATATAGCCCAGAAAATCAGTGACTGAAAATGAGCCTGAGGTTGGAGTTTTATTTGAAGCCAACAGTTGATTACTTTCTTCTAAACTACTGTGTTACACACTTATTCAGTCTAAATGTCAAAAGGCATTACAAAACCCTCAGAAATATGACTTTTTAATTTCCCAGAGTTCCAAGATACTTTCATTGAAAAAGAAACTTAATATCAAAATCATGCAAATCCTTTAAGGCCTGTTACACAAGATTTTAGGATACATTTTCTTTCTTTTTCATTCCATCTGTTTCTATAAACTTTAATATATAATATAACATAACAAAATGCCGGATTTAAAAGGAAAATATGTCAGACAGCATCAACAGCTGCCAGACTTCAGAATTCATCTGAACTGTTTGTTCTGGGATAATCTACAATGCTACCATTTCCAAGATGTTATTCTTTTTAATGCTACCAGTGCTGACATTGTGTATGTGTTCAAAATTGCTATGAAATTATTTTATTTAAATGTGTATCTATCTTCCACGTGTAATATGAATAGATGTTGTGTATTTGATTTTGATTCTTTTTTATTACTGTAGTAGCTTGACTTCAGCCTGACCTCAGTACCAGGGAAGATTATGGAACAGTTCATCTTGGGTCCACTCACATGGCAAGTGAGATTAGGCCCAGCCAACACAATTTCATGAAAGGCAAGTCCTGCTTGACCAACCTGATCATGTCATGTGAGGAGCAGCTGAGGGAACTGGGATTGTTTAGTTTGAAGAAGGCTTATTGCTCTCTACAACTAACTGAAAGGAGGTTTTAATGAGGCCAGTGTTGGTCTCTTCTCCCAAGTAACTAGCAATATAATGAGAGGAAATGGGCTTATGTTGTGCCAGGGGAGACTTAGGTTGGATATCAGGAAAAACTTCTTTACAGTAAGAGTGATGATATGAGGAATTGCAACAGGCTCTCCAGGAAAGTGGTACAGTCACCATTCCTGAAGGTGTTCAAGAAGTGTGAAGATGTGCTGTTTCAGGATATAGTTTCAGTGTCATGTTAGTTGGCTTATGGTGGGACTCAGTGATCTTGGAGGTCTTTTCCAACCTTAATGATTCTATGGTTCTGTAATAGCACTTCCTTATTTTCTGATAAATTTTATTACTAATATTTTTAGTAACACAAGTTGCAGTATGGAGGTGTTTCTTGCTAGGCAGATACATTTCAACACACAGAATTCTAGACAATGTATTTCACGATAGCGCACTTTAATGATGTGAAGATGTATTATGCAAGCAAACATAAAAATTGTTAGGTCCTTGTGGCCCCATTCCCTGGGCAAAACAATCACGTGATATTTAGAGAGCAACTCTGACAGAAGAAAAGGTTTTGTTGAGGCTTAGGGGAAAGAAACAAAAACCAAACAAACCAAACCCAATCCAAAAAAGATCCCTTCCAAAAGAATTTTGTCCAAAATTGCAATCATGTTGTTTTGTACCACTCTTTATTGAGTCAGCTAGCCAACAGTAAATAATATCTTCTTAACTTCCTTAAATGAGTGTAATTCAGAACACATCAACAGGTAAGAAATGAGAGCAATTCTGCTTTTTGTCACCTAATAATGGAAAGTAATTACCTACCTTAGAAGAACCTGTTCTGTCTGGGCTTTCCAGGTACTCATGCTTCCAAATAATGACCTAACTACTCTGTTACTGCTATATCTTCCACATTCTGCAAAGCCCAGTTTACTCAAAGTTGTTATAATATCTGAGTGTTAAGAATTATTCATTCAATTCATTTGCACAAAGCTCATAGAAATCCAGCTATATTTCCAAAGCACTGCCCATGGAATCGTGGCCAAACAGCCACCTCTCAGCTATAAATTGCTTGGCAGCGTCATGTTGCCTATATAAACAGATGTCCTGTAAATTGTGTTAACCTGCAATTACAGAAATAAAAATGAAAAAATCCAGCCTACCAGCATTCCCATTTCTAGTCATGTCTATGCAGTGTGCAACAGTTACTTACATCTACATAGATTCATAGAATGGTTTGGATGGGAAGGAATCTTGAGGATCATCTCCTTTCAAGCTCCTCGGCACTGGCAGGGACACCTTCAACTAGACCAGGTTGCTCAAGGCCTCATCCAACCTTACCTTGAACACCTCCAGGGAAGGGAAATCCTTGACCTCCCTGGGCAACATGTGCCAGTGTCTCATCACCCTTATTGTAATGAATTTCTATTATCTAGTCTAAATCTACCCTCCTCAAGCTTCAATCCATTGCCCTCATCCTATACCTACAAGCCCTCATAAAAAGTTGATGCTTTGTTTTCTTGTAGTCACCTTTCAGGGCCCCTTTTGTGGAAATAACAAACTGAAATAAAAAAACTCTCTCTAAAGAAAACCGCTACAGCTTTGTGCCAGAAGACAACTGAATAATTTGTAGTTCTTAGGCAGAATGTTCTTCTTTGCTTCAGTCACTCTTAAATGATGAAACAAATAATTATTGCCATTTTCCATGTGTTAGTTTGCTTTGCACTTTCTTGACATGTTCTGCATGTGGTGACAACCTTATTTAAATATCACATTAAATGGTGAGCCATACCAGGTGGTCTGATAAGCAGGTGGATTGTGGCACATCTACCTCACAGTACTGTTGTTGAGACACACAGGGCTAACATGGAGTTCTTAAATCCCTAAATCCAGACAAGGCTGTGATGCAATCTTTTTTATAAACAGCTCAAGCAGTTTGTTAAAAGTAGAACTTGTTTACTTCCACTACAGTGGGAAGTCTGTGACAAAGTCTTACTGCTTTACTTTTCAGGAAATTGTGTTTTTTTTTTTTTTTTAACCAATAGTAAGAAAAATAATATAAATTTGTTCATTTACGAGCATGATTTTTATTTTTTTTTTTTAGGTTAGGAGGCTGTGGGTTTGAGTTTCCTTATTGTTTATGTTAATTATTCTTTAGACAATCATGTCCTCGTTGAGTCTGAATTTTCTTGTGCTAAACTAGTGGGAGAAGGCTCTTTTGTCTTCCATTTTCAGGTGATATCTTCATCCCTCAGACCATTCTGATATCCCTTTCTGTACAATTTCCTGTGTAAACTTACCTCTACCGTCAGCCTGTCCTACAGAGGACATCCTATCTGTGCTTCTCTGTCAGTTCACTACCTGATAGGTGAGACTATCAGGGCTGATGGAGTTTGGGTTCATAGTCAGCCTATAATCCACTAATACTGCAGATCTTCCTTGATCTGCTATTTCCAGATCTTTATCACTTTTGCCATTTTGAGCTGATAAGGTCCCTTTTACAGCAGGAATGTGCAGTGTTGATCACCTTGTGGTTGAACCTGCACTTTAATCCCCAAATCCATGATCTCGCTCCTCAGGGATGTACAGTCAGTATAGCACAGTGATTATATCAGTATTAATGATGCCTCCCACCTTTGTATTGTCATCAAACCTCTTATTTTTATGCTGATGAAATTGATGTAGGTCAAAGAAAGGCATAATATAACCAGATGATTGTCAGGGAACCAGTCCTTTGCAAATTCACTTGCAGGCTTCTCATTTTATGCTTTCCTTTTGCTACTTCATCTTTTGCTATTCTTTTAACTGCTTCCCACAGTTTCCAACTGTGATTTGTTTTGTTGGTTTTTTTGGGTTTGTTTTTGGTGTGGTTTTTTTTTTTTCATTCTTGTAGAATCACATCAAATGCTCCATGAGATTTAGACACAGATGAGTTACTGTATTTCCTTCAGACAGCTAACTTCGTGAAAAAAAGGTTTGATTTCTCTGACTATATCCCCAGCACAGGAGGGACATCGAACTGTTGGAGCAGGTCCAGAGGAGGGCCACGAAGATGATCAGAGGGATGGAGCAGCTCTGCTATGAAGACAGGCTACGAGAGTTGAGGCTCTTCAGCCTGGAGAAGAGAAGGCTTCGAGGAGACCTGATAGTAGCCTTCCAGTATCTGAAGGGGGCCTACAGGAAGGCTGGGGAAGGATTATTGGCAAGGTCTTGCAATGACAGGACAAGGGGCAATGGGTTTAAACTGGCAGAGGGGAGATTTAGACTGGATGTTAGGAGGAAGTTCTTTCCAGTGAGGGTGGTGAGGCACTGGCACAGGTTGCCCAGGGAGGTTGTGGATGTTCCCTCCCTGGAGATGTTGAAGGCCAGGTTGGATGAGGCCTTGAGTGAGCTGTACTAGTTTGAGGTGTACCTGCTTATGGCAGGGGGCTAGAACCAGATGATCCTTGAGGTCCCTTCCAACCTTACCATTCTATGATTCTATATAATTTTATGTCCAGTCCTGTTGCTATTTCATCTACTTTCTATTTACCTTCACGTTTTTAATTACTTTTTCAGAGCAATGGATCAAGGTCAGACTAATAGATCAATGTTCTAAACCGCTTTCCTTCCACATCCCTCTTAAATGTGAGTATTTGATTTGCTGATTTTGACTCCTACAATATCATCCTCATTGTTGCACATCCGTTATAAAAATGTAACAGCAGACTTTTGGCTCCCTCAGTCCTCCACTCATGCAGAAGGGCCAATCTGGGACGTTATTCTCGATCTGCAGACGTTGCGTTCCTCCAGCATTTCTTTTTCCAAATTTGCTATTCATCGGCTTTACTGCTTGTATGATTACAGTCTCAAAGCATCAAGGATTTCAACACAAACTCAATATAAACCTTCACAGTTCCATACAAATCTGAAGAAAAAAAAGCACACTGATTTCAATAATGTTTTGCATGTGTCTACAGGTTAACAAGGCTTGATGCCATCCTGCATGGGGGCTGAAGGAAGTTACGACTTCTCTCTGTATGCCTTCACCGTCAATGCCAATCTGCTGGCCCTGAACATGCCTTGTGAGTGCTGCTGAGACCAGGAGCATTCCATGAGCTCAAATACTTCTGCCTCCAGATCTTCAGCTTCCTCTGTGCAACCAGCAGACAGGACAGATCCAGCCTATGCACTGACACAAGTACAGGTAGAGGCACCTGCAAACAAGACCGCAATGGCCACCTGAAAACGATGTACATATTGTGATGAATCTGCTGTCCTTCCACACACTAAAATTACAGATTCAGATGCCAGTTGGGAAAATACTGATACATGGCTAGTTAAACTATTTGGAGAGAGATGAACCAAAATGTGCACACATCTCACTGTGGGTACCCAGGATAGAATCATAGAATGGAATTGTAGAATTAACCAGGTTGGAAGAGACCTCCAAGATCATCCAGTCCAACCTATCACCCAGCCCTAGCCAATCAACTAGACCATGGCACTAAGTGCCTCATCCAGTTTTTTCTTGAACACCTCCAGGGATGGCGACTCCACCACCTCCCTGGGCAGCCCATTCCAATGCCAATCACTCTCTCTGTCAAGAACTTCCTCCTAATACCCAGCCTATATCTCCCCTGGCACAACTTGAGATTGTGTTCCCTCATTCTGTTGCTGGTTGCCTGGAAGAAGAGCCCAATCCCACCTGGCTACAGCCTCCTTTCAAGTGGTTATAAGACAGCAATGAGGTCTGCCCTGAGCCTTCTCTTTTCTAGGTTAAACCCCCCCAGCTCCCTCAGCCTCTCCTCACAGGGCTGTGCTCCAGGTCCCTCACCATCTTCATCATCCTTCTCTGGACATGTTCCAGTACATCAACATCTCTCTTGAACTGAGGGCCCCAGAACTTGGCGCAGTACTCAAGGTGTAGCCTGACTAGTGCTGATTCCAGGGGAAGAATAACCTCCCTTGTCCTACTGGCCGCACTGTTCCTGATACAGGCCAGGAGAGCCAATGGCACACTGCTGGCTCATGTTCATCCTACTGTCTACCAGTACCCCTGGGTCCCTTACTATCTAGCTGCTCTCCAGCCACTCTGTCCCCAGCCTGTAGTGCTGCTTTGGATCGATGTGGCCAAAGTGTAGAGCTCTGCACCTAGCCTTGCTAAATCTCATTTCATTGGCATCTGTCCACCCTTCCAGCTTGTCCAAGTCCCTCTGCAGAGCCCTCCTACCCTCCAACAGATCGACTCCTGCTCCTAACTTGCTGTCATCTGCAAACTTACTGATACTGGACTCAATCCCCTGGTCCAGATCATCAATGAAGATATTGAACAGGATCAGGTCCAGCACTGATCCCTTGGGGACACTACTGGTAACAGCTGCCAACTGGATGTGGTACCATTCACCACAACTCTCTGAGCCCAGCCTTCCAACCAGTTCTTGACCCATATCAGAGTGAATCTGTTCAAGCCACAAGCTGCCAGCTTTGCCAGGAGCTTGTTGTGGCAGGCAGTGTCAAAGGTTTTGCTGAAGTCCAGGTAGATATATACATGTGCGCTCACCAAGGAGGGGGTAAGGACTCTTTAGCTGAGGTCCCATGCTGAGGGGAAAAGATCTGGCTGCCAGGATGTCTGTGTGTGGAGAGAACCCATTTCTGCATAGCAGGACTCCATTTATGGCCTGTCTGAGTCTGCCTGTGGTCAATTCATTAGTTGGAGGGCCAAGTCCTCCAAGTAGCAGAAGGAATTCTGGGCCCAGAGATACTGACTAATATCTTTGGGCATTGAGCTGATGTTTTCAGCTTCTAGCAAGCCTGGGCTGTTGGTGCTTGTTGGGGTGTATGTCCTGGTAGGCATAAATCCTGCCAGGCTGGTTTAAACCCTCGCTCAGTCCTCCTTCTGTTCAGGGTGCGGAAGTTGAAGCAGATTGAGCAAAAGCAAAGCCTTGGGGCTAGGAGCTTAGCACCACGTGTCAGGTGTCTGCTGCAGCCCCTCAACATGCCTGTGTGGTCACAGGAGGCACAAAGCTTTAAATGCATTGGGCAGTACAAGGATGCTAAATGCCTACTGGCCAGTTTAACTTTCAAATTGGTCTGCAGCCTTTCTTCAGAGCCTTTCTTCAGAGATCATCTTTTCTATACAGACAGCCTTTTCTGCACAGCAGGAAGCAGCATCCCTTAGTGTGGCTCTTTAGACTGGGAATCACTGTAGCCACATGTTTGCAGCTTACACTGGCTCCGCAGCAGCTCGTCTCTATCTCTCTCTCTCTCTCTCTTCCCCCTCGGCCTGGAATATTTTGTATTTTATCGCAGGATCATTATCGTGAGTTTTGGAAGCGTTCTTATATGGGAGACTTACTCAGGGATCCAAGGCATCATGAGTACCATGTGCTAGGATTAATGCTGAGCCTCTGCAGCACAGTTAGAATTTTCCCTGTTTCGTGTTCCTATTTTTCCAAGTTCTGATTGTTTAAACTGTTTCATTCTGTGTTAATAAATATCCTTTGTGCAAATATTTCCTGTCAGCCAGAAATCCAAAGAATCTGAGGGAATTTCCCCCTAATTTTTAAATATTGATAATAAAAATTAATATTCTGAGATATTAATGATAATTCATAACTGGTTATTCATATCTTGTCACGGTGTAGTTTGTACCTGCCACAGTAGGTCTTTAGCGGTTGTAAACTCTGTGTAGATTAGACTGTAGAAGAGTGCTTTTGTTCTGCATCCTGTGAGTACAGGACTGACAGTCCCACTGGTGGGGCAGAAAGGAATCACTGAATGGTAGAGATGGTAAATTCTATGAGCTGGCTTAGGAAGTAATTTATACATATGCACAACTGCCTATAATTCAAGGTATAGCAAGTGCAGTAGCTCAACTACTTCATTTCACACCTGGCGAATATGACACAAAACTTAATTTTTGCATTTTAAAACAAGAGAAACATTTTTACAGAACTATCCATTCATCTGGAGAGTTAACATTTCCTTTATGCATTGATTGGAAGAAGATGTTTCACAGCTTCTAGTGATTTATTTCTTTGAATCTTGTGTGATTAAGCACCGTTAAGATTTATTTCTACAACGCTATAGTCCTCACAGAATTTTAATTGTAGAACAGTAGGGAAAAGAGATGGAGCAGAATAAAAACATATCGATTTAATTCAATTTTTATACGCAGTTCAAGTTATTTTACCTTGGGGGGGGTAAGTGTGTTTTGGGAATGGAATTTGGAAATACAAGCTATAAATTCTACTTGATTGATCAGTAATAAAAATAAATTATCTCATTTAAAAATTTACAATTAAGCAATGAAATGTTGAATGTTCATATTAGTTTGACAGTAGGTGCCACGGGGCATGTATAAAAGGCAGTAGTGGCAAAGTAGTAAAAAACTAATTTTAGTCAAAGAACATTCTCCATTATCTCTAGAAATAGGGTGATTTTCTGACCTACTTTTGGATTGTCTTGCAAATGAAGCTTTGAAATCAATATGTGTTACAAAAAGGTGTCTTTTCTAACAGCACAGTAGTAACAAGCTGAAGAATTCAGAAGATTTCTACAGAATTGTTACAGAATTGCTACAGAATTATTTCTTAATGGTTTAATTTGACTGCTGGAACTCTTTTGTATGGGACAAGGTGCTGAGTGATGAGGCATTGGCACAGGTTGCCCAGGGAGGTTGTGGCTGCTCCCTCCCTGGAGGTGTTGAAGGTCAGGTTGGAGGAGGCCTTGAGAGAGCTGTACTAGTGGGAGGTGTCCCTGCCTATGGCAGAGGGTTGGAATTAGATGATCCTTGAGGTCCCTTCCAACCTTACCATTCTATGATTCTATGATTCTATAGCAGAAAAACTCAAGGCTTCTTGCCTTCCTTCCCCCTGCCCATTTCAGCACATTTATTTTTGGCTGAGTGATGTTTACTATAAGTAATTATTGATATTTTTATTACTGAAACCTTTGGAGTCCTTAGGCATGATCTAGGTCTCTGGGCTGCTTGCTGCAGTAGAGAGCAGAGCGAAAAAGTTGGAGCACAAGGAGAAAAAAGTGCTGTATTATTGATCAGGTTGCTAACTGCACCAACCCAGCAACCCAAGGGGTTTTTCCTTGGCTTCCTAGCAAAGGACATTTTCAAACAGGAACTTGATGGACGTTTGCTCCTGCTGGTTTGAGCTGTGATGCTGCAGACATGAGGAAGATGCTCCACAGCAGTTGCATTGACCCTCTCATGGCAGGCTGCTGCCAGAGAAAACATCCTTCCCCAGGCAGGTATGATGAGTAAAAGGAAGATAGCTTGTGAATTTTTTGAAAGTGAGAATTCTATTTGACTTAATTATACTGGGGATCTGTCAGGGTCACATCTGATAATAGGCAACATATCAAGATCAAGAGTGGCTGTCCAGGGGGCTAACAAAGAAAAGAAGAAAGTGTATTTGAAGAGGGCAAACCAAGCAAGACACAAAATAGCAATTCTAAACAAGAATATTCAACTCTGTTGAGAACCGAGCATTATGAAAGACAGAACAATTCAAATCAGTCTTATGAACATAAAAAGAAAAGATACTGAGGGGACCTAATGGCTACCTTCCAATAACTGAAAGGGTCCTTCAGGTGGAAAGGGACTTTTCATAATGGTGTCTAGCGACAGAACAAGGGGGAATGGTTTTAAGCTGAGGGAGAGTAGGTTTAAACCACGTCTTAGAAAGAGGTTTTTCATTACCAGAGTGGTGGGACTGTGGAATAGGTTGCCCAAGGAGGTTGTGGATACCTCCTCCCTGAGGGTGTTCAAGGCCAGGTTGGATGAAGCTGTGACCAGCTGAGTGTAGTTAAGAGACATCCCTGCCCACGGCATGGAGTTTGGAGTAGAGGAATCATAGAATCATAGAATGGTAAGGTTGGAAGGGACCTCAAGGATCATCTAGTTCCAACCCCCTGCCATAGGCAGGGACACCTCCCACTAGTACAGGTTACTCGAGGCCCCGTCCAACCTGACCTTGAACACCTCCAGGGAGGGAGCAGCCACAACCTCCCTGGGCAACCTGTTCCAGTGCCTCACCACCCTCACTGGAAAGAACTTCCTCCTAATATCTAGTCTAAATCTTCCCTCTGCCAGTTTAAACCCATTGCCTCTTGTCCTGTCATTGCAAGACCTTGTAAATAATCCCTCCCCAGTCTTCCTGTAGGCCCTCTTCAGATACTGGAAGGCTACTATCAGGTCCCCTCGAAGCCTTCTCTTCTCCAGGCTGAAGAGCCCCAACTCTCTCAGCCTGTCCTCATAGGAGAGCTGCTCCAGCCCTCTGATCATCTTCGTGGCCCTCCTCTGGACCCGCTCCAACACTTCCATGTCCTTCCTGTGCTGAGGAGATCCAGCCTAGTTCATTCTATGAAAAACATCTTGCTTCCATGGGAAAGGGAATGTTTTTGTATGTGTATCCAGCTAGGGCTTAAACCTGGCACAAGTGAAACAAACTTTCTCATTCTTAATGTGTGTCTGAGCCAAGCTAATGTATTCACTTTCTTGCTTTCAGCTAAAATAATGTCTTGAACTCAGCAAAATATACAGCACAATTTTCCCCACAGTTATATTATTTTCCCATAGTTAATATTATTATGGAATAGTTGTGTTCCACATTTTTCTTATACTTTTCACTTAGAAGTATTCCTCTCTGAATCTGTTTTCCTTTCTATTTCAAATCTTCCATCTGTTAAGTGGTAAAAAAGAAAAGTTATTTATTTTTTGTTAAGATACAATGAATGGATCTGCTAAATGCTTTTAAAATAATCAGTACCATGGATCTATTTTCAGGCATGCTGAATGCTCTAATTCTAAATGACAGTAAGAGAAGCAGCAGAATCACAGAACATCAGGAGCTGGAAGGGACCTCAAAAGATCATCCAGTCCACCTCCCTGCAGAGCAGATCACACAGAACTGAGTCCAGGTGGGTTTTGCAGATAATTTTAATTTGAAAATGTCAAGGTTTTTCCCCACATTTTTTTAGCCATATTACAAATTTCAGACTCCTCACCTGAACTACAGACACTTGGATCAAGCTGCAGCCTGCATCCCAAGGAATTACACTTGCTCTGGTACTTTAATCTTGGGATGTTAGTCTTCACAGGTCTCATGTTTCCATTCATAATTAATAAGCAAATATTTAATATAGGGTTGTCAGTGGATAATATTGTTATATTGTACATCATGAGTTTAAAGCAAAAGAGACAAAGACTAATCCTTACTAGTATCTTAGGAGATTTTGCAGACATCAAGCAGGCTGGAAGATATCTGAACATTACTTCTAAAGAAAAGATGAAAGTTTTTTTCCAGAATATTGATCTGTGGCTGAATGTGAATGATTAATACACTTTTGCTCCAGCTTCAGCTGGGCTTCTTTAAATAACATCCATGAAGCAGCCTATGATCTCATATGTCATATCTATTGATAGATTGATAGTTTTACATATATATTTGCTTTTATCATCTGTCAGGCCAAGTTACAAATTATATCTCAAGTCTTGGCAAAAAGGTATAAAGATGCCAGATTTCTAATTTATGGGGCTTAATATTTATTAATTTTTATATTCAGTGTGAATCTCTTTCCATCCTTTCTCATTTTTGACTGAGACTCATTTGATAGATACTATCATTTCTCAAGTTTTCCTCTCTATTGGAAAACTGTCCATGCTATCTGAGATGTATTATAGAAAGAAGGCTAACTCCCCATTACTTGCTTAAAATAGGTCCTTGTTAATGGGTTGATTTTGTGAAATCTTCTTTTAATTCTAGTGTAAGTCAAAACAAATAAAAAGAAAAAAACTGGAAGTTGACTAGGAGTTTGAAATAAGGAAAAAAATGTGGAGAAAGGATGATTAATTCTTGCAAACCAACAAGTGCTTGTCTCAGTGTCTTAGCTGAGTGTCTGAGACTTCATGGTTTCTGGGGAGAAGGAAAAGTGAAATCTGTACATCTCAAACAGCACCACTTAAAACTGATGTGTTAAATAACATAAATGGCTATATTCATCATCTTTTCTGTCAATTTACATGTGTATTTCTTTACACTGTATCTTCCAAACAACCCTTTTCCCCGTGCTATCATTTCTGACAAGTAGACCTCACTACGTCGACAGAATAATTATGCTTTCATTGCACTACAGATTGCTTCAAATGCCTAGATTAAATTTCCACTCTAATACATAGGAAAATAAGAAATATTCTGAGAAGCTTTCAAACTAAGTTTGAAGACTTGTAACCAGCTCAAACTGCAAAGAGCAGGTTGGTGAATTTTATGAGGGATGACACTTAACAACTGAATACTCTTATAGCTGCCCAGGAGTCTTGCACGGCATTTTACATCCTGCTTCATACTGGTGCTGGGAAAACATTAAATCAAAATCATAGAATGGTTTAGGTTGGAAGTGACCTCAAAGAGCACCCCCCTGCCATAGGCAGGGACACCTCCCACTAGAACAAGGCACTCAAGGCCTCATCTAACCTAGTCTTGAACACTTCCAGGGAGGGAGCAGCCACAACCTCCCTGGGCAACCTGTGCCAATGCCTCACCACCCTCATGCTAAAGAACTTCTTCCTAACATCCAGTTTAAATCTCCCCACTTCTAGTTTAAGCCCATTGCTCTTTGTCCTATCGTTACAAAACCTTGTAAATAGTCCCTCCTCAGCTTTCCTGTAGGCCCCCTTCAGATACTGGAAGGCTACTATAAGGTCTCCTAGAAGCCTTCCCTTCTCCAGACTGAAGACCCCCAACTCTCTCAGCCTGTCCTTATAGCAGAGCTGCTCCTGACCTCTGAGTATCTTTGTGGCCCTCCTCTGGACTCGATCAGTTTGATGTGCTCTTATGTTGGGGTCACCAAAACTGTACACAGTGTGATTATAAATATGTAACCTAAGTAATCTGGTGTGTCACCTTGAAACATTACTTCACTGTCATATCCTGGATGAAGCTGCTGCTTTATGTGTAGTGCTCACATTTCTATCACAGTAATGTACCGCAAGCCACTAATAAAAGGTAAGTTAATATGGGAATCATAGTGCCTGAGAAAAACCTGCCACACTCAGCAGAGTGGTAACCAGCTCAGACAAAAAAATTTCAAGTGAAAAATAAAAAAAAATTAGTTCTCTTCCCTTGTTTTTAAAACAGGAGACAGGAAAAGGTCATAACTATCTTGCAAAGTGATGGAAGGCCCAAAGCGCTCCCCTGTTGCTGGGATCTGCAGTTACCTTTAGGATGCTGGGGGGTAAAAATCAGCCTACATTTAACTAACATCAGTAAAGTTTCATCTGGTTACCAGGGAGATCTGGGCCTGCTGCAAACCTGTGTCCAGGTTAATTTTCTACTGCAAGCTCTCCTTGTCTGTACTCCAAGCTGTCCAGCCCCATAGTAGCTGTATCTCAGAAACTATAAGCCCCAGTCGTACTTTAAGTGAATCCCTGTTCAGGGTTAGCTCAGGCAACTGTCGCGCAGGTGCCCCTCCACTCACACACATCAGGGGAATTTGGTGCTGTGGTTTGTTATTCCCAGATGCAGCTACCTGTCATCCTGGCAGTGCAAACCTGCCCTGTTGCTGCACTAGCTCTCTTCACCCTTGCTTCAACAAGTGACATCGCTTTGATTTTCTTCCTCTGCCTGAGAAGAGCTTTGGCCTCATAACAGAGGGAATTGTATTGCCTGGGTGTAAGAAGGTCCAGAACAATTGCATGGCTTGTATTGTAAAGCTGAACTCACCGTCTGCACTTTCAGGTGCATCCATGCTTTGATCTGCAAAGTGCTGGCAACTGAACCGCTATCTAGCAAAATGGTTCAAGAGTGCTGCCTGGGGGGTCTTTTTCAACAGAGAGATAAAATGTTAAGCTTATTCATGGTAATACCATTCATACTCACTGTACATTCAACTTCAAATGGGAATGAATCACTTCTTTTTCTCAATTGTGTTTCATGGTTCAGAATAAACCTGGTGTAAAGCGAGGCAGCAGACGGCTTGATGGCAGTACCACAAATAAGGCCGCAGGTGCATCCAGCTTAAAATGCTGGGAATTTTTTAATTAGAGGTATTTGAATTTAATTCTCCAGGAAACAAAATTAAATGTATCCATCACCAGCACTGATCAGTTTAAGAACAAGACAAGGCATGAATTACTCCTATTTCCTTCCAGGGGTTTTGTCAGACTGAACAGTTAGGCTTAGGCTTTGCACAGCTAGCTGTCTGTCTGTCTGCCTGTCACCATAATACATAAGCTGCTGTTTTTTTCAAGGAAGAGGTTACTCCTTGTGCTGGTTTGAGGCTACTTAGAATATTTTA
>VWZE01018700.1:0-13392 GCA_013396675.1 Eubucco bourcierii
AGCTCCTTGTTCATCCAGGCCGGTCGCCTTCCCCGCCGGCTCTCCTTTCGGCACATGGGAACTGCCAGTTCCTGTGCCTTCAAGAGTTCCTGTTTGAAGTAGGTCCAACCCTCCTGGACCCCTTTGTTCTTAAGGGCTGCAGCCCAGGGGACTTTGCAAATAAGTTTCTTGAACAGGTTGAAGTTTGCCCTCCGGAAGTCCAAGGTGAGGGTTCTGTCCTTGCTCCTCCCTATATCCCTGCATATTGAAAACTCTACTATTTCATGATCACTACACCCTAGGCAGCCTCCCACCATCACATCTCCTACCAGCCCTTCTCTATTTTGTTTGGTTAACATCCTTCCAATGTTTCAAACAGCAGCAAGAACTTCTGTGTGCTGGCTAGGGTCTTCTAGGGCAGAAGCAATTCCATGGCCATCTTCCCTAGATGCATAGGGGCCACTGGATCCCCACTTACCACTACCCTTGTAACTCCTTCTGGTTTCATCACCTGGTGAGCAGCATCTTCTTCCTCCACTAAACAAACCCATTCAAAGGTATCAGAACCAGCAAACAACACAAGGCAGCTCTGCAGAGCACATGATTTATGCTTTACCGTTTGTCAGATACTGCTCATGCTAAACAATCAGGAACTCATTCTGAGGTGGGATATGATCAGTAAGCAAACTTACTGTAAAAATCAGTTTAAATATTTAGTTACTTTAGTTATTGAAATAAGAACTCTGAACAATTAGTGAATCTGCTCAGTATTCTTGTGGGAGAAAATACTTGATCTCTGGAATATATGGATGTTCTGGGCTGTTGTGGAATAAATACAACTTTTCTCTAACATTGTAACTAAAGAGTTTGTGAAAAATAACAGAATAAACCATTTAAAAAAAAAAGCTTCCTTTACCCCAAGCTATTATAATGAAGAAAAAGTGTTCCAAATGTGAACTAATGAAGTACAAAGTAATGAATATTTAATTTGTATAATTTACTGAAGTGCAGTTAGGAATCCAAGCAACATTCTTCATAAATACAGTGTTCATTAGGCCTTTACTGTAGCTTGCATGCAATCATTACATTTTTTTCCTCTTTTACTATTACTATGGTATTACACAAAGGTGAACGAACATCTCAGGAGAGTGTCTAGAAGGTTCAAGGGGAAAAAAAGAAACGAGGAAGGCAGTGGTGTCTATTAAATTTAAATAAGCTACCTGTTTACAGTGAAAAAGATAAAAGGCTAAGCGCAGCAGAAGAGCAACTGAGAAAGGGAATAGAAAAGGTAATTGAGTTTTACATTATGGGCTTCTTCACTTGGCAGTGTGCATATTATTGAATTAGCCCTATTACTATAAAGATTACACAAAAGCAGAACAGTGTGAAGGCTTGGTATAAAACTTTAACGATATCAATGGAGGTGAGATAAGTGCTACCAAAACGGTGCACTGGAATGTATCAGACAAAAAAATACTGTGGTGGTGGTTGTTTTTTTTTTTTTTCTTTCTCAATAGAATCAAACTGTGGTGTGATGTGAATTTTAATAGCAGCACTTCAAAAAAAGAAAGTACGAACAGCTGAAAAGTCCATGCACAAAGGGAAAGATTTCACAGCCACAGCCTACACAGTAAATATCAAGAGGTGAAATATTTGTATTAAGGGGAATATCCTTCATATCATAGCTTTATTTAACGGACTATCCCTTGCCACATCCTCTCAGTCTCTAACTTACCAAGTTAACTCTGGCACAAGGTCACATATTTACCTGAAATATGGATTTCACATTGTTTTATAGATTCAAAGTGAGAATTAAAGGTCAGCAGATTTAAACTACTGAATGTGGATATAAAAATTGTGCTTTTGTTTGACTGCAGAAGATTGAATTAGAGTGGCTCTGCATTACTTTACCTTCCTTTCCAACTCTTACTTGCTCACACTCCAAATCAAATTTATATCTGTTCCTTACATATTATTTATTTAGTTACCTACATACATTTTTTTTTTCTCTAATGTGTCTCCATAGGATGTTTAAACAATCCCTGAAACTACAGTACGACACAGTCAGTACTCCAAACCTATCTTCCAGAAGGCAGCAGGAATATCTTGTAAAACAGCAAATTTAAAATCAGGCTGGTTTTCTTTACTCTTCCTTTAAGAGGGAGAGTGCTGCTGCTGGACAGGAGAAGTTACCCGCATCACAGATTCTGATTAACTGTAAGAACTACTAGTGCCTCAGGCTGCCAACTAAGCCTAATCAGGTATTTAAGAAAACTATGATTCTGACAAATTATATATTCAAGGAGTGTATACACTCAGCATGCTGTGTTCTGTGGTTTGTGTTTCTCATCTCCGAGTGAAAGAATGAATTGCCCTTGCTATGGGTCACCCCCATCTATTCCCAAACCTTGTTCAGTGCTGTAAGTTAGCAATGCAGCACAACTGGAAGGAATTTTGGACAGCTGGCAAGCACAGTCCAGGGGGATCTCCTGCCTATTTGGTGTAACTCCTGTCCACTTGAATGCAAAGAGAGTGAGTAGTTGCATGGCCTCCCAGGAGCTCAGTCCTGGTAACTTCAGATGTCAGCATTAGAGGAACCCAGTAGGGTGCTGGACCCATACCCCTCCATTTAGCAAGCTATTTGCACGGAAATGTGCAAATAATGAGCCATAAGAGACTGATGACAAAGACTGAAGCAATTAAAGAAGTTAAATCAGAGGAGAGATGCAAACTATAATGTAAACATAACAGATGATAGGTCCTGAACATAATTTTATATGAATGGACAATTTTCAGGTTTCACTACAGCTATTGCTGTCTTAGGAAAATTTAACATAAAAATGAGTAATTCTCTTTTTATCTTCCTTGAAGAAACCACAGTGATTTAACATGAAGGAAGACAACGTAAGGCACCAGGATACAGAAAACAAAGGTGAGCTGAGTGTGTGGTACCTGATGCAGCACAAGGATATGTCAGTGACTTCACTGCATATTAGTCCATGCTGAAGGACCAGTTTAACTTATTACTTTAATTTGCAGTGAAATTCATTTCCAAGTGCCTTAGCTGGGCATATCAATACCTCCTCTGTGAGGACAGCATAGTTTTGCTTGGGCAGACAGCTGTGGAGGTCCCAAATTTAGAACTGAATCCTACATCAAAGGTATTGGTATGATTTCCTGGAAATCAAACACTTTTTTTTTTTTTTTTTTTTAAATAATGTGGTGGAAGTCCTAAATTATACCTGAATGCCCATCTTGCCCCCCGCCTCCCTTCTCCCCTTCTTCCTGGGTGGAAGAAGCGGGAAAGCAGACAAAAGCCTTGGCACCTTCCAGTCTGCCACAGACACTCCACATTTGGAGTCACCATACACCCTGCTTTGTTTCTGGTAAACAAAGGTCACGGTGCTGGGCTCATGCATCTCCCTTTTTTGGTGAGGTGACTTGGGATTGGTTCCAGGAATGTTTTTCGTCTGTTGCTATCGGTCAAAACACCCAGTCAAAACTCTTAAAAACCCAAACCAATTCATTTTGTTTGCTGCTTCTACGGTTATTATTTTTGCCTGCTACCTGTTGGCATTGCTCGGCATCACATAGCGGGGGGACTTGCCTTTTCCCCACGAACGGCAGACCTGATCCCGTCTGTCTGTTGCGCCGAAACCAGGGGACTGCAGGGCTTGCTCCGCGCTGGGGTACAGCTGCCCGTCTGAGCTCAGCCCAGCGCCAGTCCGTTTGATGCTGGCCGAGCCCAAGAAACAGCCCCGCGGCAACTTTGCGACACCGGGACTTGCCAGCCCGCGCTCTAGATCGAGAGCCGAGGCCTTGGCCGAGCCTCGCAGCCGATCGGACTGCTCCAGCCCGGAAATCGGGATCCTGCTTCGCCCAGGGGCTGACCGCTCTGATAACCTACTGAGAGCCACGGAAGGTTTGCCTCGCACCCGTGGGTGTCCTCAGTCAGCGTGTCACATTGGAGCTACGCAAGCAGCGAAACCACATTGCATCACCGCCACGTGGAAGGCCACCACGCAGCAGGGACTGTATTTTTCGTTATTTTAAGTTTCCATCCATACTTTCGAGTTATTAATACTGAGGCTCCAATCTGTGAGTAAATTCTCTTTCTGAAGTTCGGGAAAGTTTATAGTCAGTCTTAAGGTGGCAGTTTGTGCTGCAGGACTTTCTAGCTGTTCATTTTTCTAAACGTCTCTTAAAAATCATTTAAATTAATTTTATTGTATATATATACATTCTGCAAAGGTAGTTTTACCGACCGCTTATTAGAATCTGTGTGTGAATTGTAAATAAGTTGGGGAATTTTCTCTATTTAATAAAATATCTAATATTTTTATATCAGCCTTTTTACTATTAATTTATAACCCAGATTCAACCCCTCCTTAACAAATAAGCTACAACATAATCCTATAAAACATTGTCTAGATTTTCCTGGTGTCATTGAAGATATTTTGCCAATATGAAGGTTGGAGGGTGACCTCCTTGTAACTCCATGGACCAGGTTTATCTGAGAGTAGAGGTGCTCCGTCACTACCTACAGAAATGTGCAAGGGAAGGAGTGGCTATGACACTTTACAGCCTCCCAACTTCCTTATAAGCTGCACCAAACCCTACTACAACCTTATAAGCTTCTCTGCCTCCTCCTCTTCCATTCCTGTCTCTTCCTTTTTTCTTTTTTCTTTTTTTTTCTTGCCTATTGTTATGGATTGGATTGGATCCCCCCACAATAATCTTTTCTGGAAAGCTGCACCCCAAAAGAGTGATTTCACTACACTCAGAACATGGAAGCAAAAATGGAATTGTATTTACGAAAGAAACTCATTGTAAGAATATAAAAGGTAATAACAAATGTACAAAGTGTATTTACACACAGATGTACAATTTAACAGCATTTACATATATATGTACAGTTTAATAACAGCACAAGACCCCTGCTGTACCCTCAGGAGACAAAGGGCCCCAAAATGCTTTACAACCACATGTGCTCCCTCCCCCCATCTTGTTATCTCACAGAATCCAACATTGAGAGAAGCTGCAAGGTCAGAGGGAGGAAAGCAGAGCCTGAAGCCAGTGGAGCAGCAAGAGAGCAATAGCAGCTTGTTCCACAGAATGTAAACTATTTCAGAATACATAAACTTTTTCTTCATACCAATTGAGTGATATGAATTTATCTTATTATAATGTGAACTCTGAGGAGTTTGACCCTCTTGAACTTGTCTGAAATCTATAAAAAATTCTATTTATAACTAATTTTCAGTTTCAAACTGTAACACCTATGGTAACACCTACTACTCTATGCAAGTTTGTCTCCATACCATCCCAGCTTTGTGTATGCATTGGTAAGGAAATAAGAGCTCTGATCATCAGTGTAACAATCCATGGCCTTAATTTGAAACCTGTGATGATAGCAGTTGCTTCCTGCTCTGTGTCCGTAGTCTCCAAATATGCCAGAACCCAGCAAGACAAGATTTTGCATGTACTAAGACTGTTACCATAGGAAACACAAAAAAGGGAAATTGGTGGAATAAAGATTGTGGAATTGCATAAACAACGGTGCCGAACTGGCATGGTGAAAAGGGGAATGATATGGTCAGGACAGATGGTGATGGAACAGAAAGCAGTTTGTCCTCCTAAGCATTTGTTTTCCGGTCAACACTGAAATGCTTTTTAGCCAAAACTAAATGACAAAACTGGAACCTATAGGGAGCCCCTTTAGTACTGAACTAACAAATGTGTGTTGATGAGTGAATGAATATTTTTTAAGAAAATAGTGCAAAAAGTCAAATTTCTATGTTGGATACAGAGCGAGTTGGGTATTATCAAACCATCACCACCTGAAATACTGGCAATAAAGAGGTAAACTGCTGTGATGTGATCTGTGGATCCAGAATATCCACAGCTTCTTCCATATCTACTTACAGGTTTGCTGCAGCATGCCACTAGTCCTAACAGTAACTGTGGAATGGATCACTTTGCAGCAAATGATATACTTCTGGCTTCCACCAGATGATCCAATAATAGCAATGCTGGTATTGAAACAATTTGAAGCTGGTTCTGCTTGACAGGGAATGGGATGTTATGCTTTTGTTAAACTGAGGATAAGTAAATCTTTTCACTCTGTCTAGTGGATCTTTGGTGCATTTGTGCAATGCTCCTCAGTTGAGACATCACCTGAGAGTGGTGGTGGTTGTTTGGCCCATAGGACTGTTCAGGGTCATGCTGGAGGCACATCGCTCTCCATGAAGAGGGATTTTTATAAGACATATTTTCCTGCTATAGCTCCAGAAATATAATGAACTAGACCAGAGAGTAAGTAATTTGTGTCTATGCTTTTCAGCCGCAATGGTGGGAGAGCCTTAATTCCTTGCCTTCCCACTGCAGACATTGGGGGGAGGTCTCACAAAAGAAGATGGGTGAGAGTGCATGCTTCAAATGAGAAGATTAAAGGAAATTTGTTATTCACCTCAAAATTACTTTGGAGAATTTTTCTATAAATGTTAGAATTTTTTCATCAGTTTATTTTTATCATATGTAAGCATATTCCTTCTCCTTCCTGAGCGTAAATGAACTGGCTTAATCCTACTCTTTTCATTTAATAGAATTATTATTCCTTTTGCATCTCCCCTGCTGCTTCATATCACTGCTGAGTGTTTATTAAGAACTAGTAAATTTCACGGATTTTACTTGCTTGCCAGGTATGGGAAAATACAAAAAGCAGGCAAATGGCAAACTGTTGTGCTTACTCAACAGAGACTGCTATGGCTATAACATACTATTAGGTTGTATTAAAATGTAGTAAAATTGTTGGAAGAAGCAACATTTTTCACATCTCATGATCCAATCTTGCTAAGTACTGATGCTGCAGTTTTCAACCCTGAGATGATAAACATGAAAGTGGTAGTAGATTCAGTTGCATAGTACCACATTATAGAACACACTCAGGACTAGAAAATAGAATTTTGCAATTTGGATATGGGGGTAAGTCTAAGAAGTTTTCTCTGGAAATATTGACCTTGCATCAAACTGAAACTTGTAGTCTACAGGCTTTCCTTAATCTGCCCCTGGTCAACAACAATTAACAATTTCCCNCCTATCCCTGGTGGCCTGTTTGTTAAAATTCTGTTCTCCAAAAGAGAAGATAGAGACTTTAGTATTTCAAAGAAACTCTTATTGAGAAGTTGCAGACTCATGTTAGCATGTTTGATATTTCTGACTTTAAAATTTGTAATGCAACAGTGATCTGCAAAGGGATTATTCATTGTACATGGACAATACTCAGATCATATTACTTAGTAAACATTTCTTGCAAACCAGCAAATTCATTGGGTTCTTTTTTTCAGTTTTATGAGTACACTTCTATTATAATGAGTAACTACATATGTTAATCCTCTAATGTATTGAAAATCCTATTCTGATTTTTTTTCCAAACATTTAATGATATGTAGGAGTCATTCAAATAGCAAAACATGTGTAGGGAGACCTCTCATTTCAGAAATAATTAAGCACATCTTATCCAGGTGTTAGCAACATAAGTAAGTTGAAAGGTTTAAATCACCTATTTGACTCAGCTTGGTACTGAAATTACACTCTCAGGCTTACTGTCTGAATCCAGAAAAAAAAACCTATCTTTGTTTATTACAAAAACACTACACTGCCACATCAGGAAAGACAATGCCTGCATAGATCACTTGAAAAATTTATTATTTCTGCCAAAAATGCTAAGCTTCACTGTGTGCACTGTGAGCATTTTCTAAGGAGAAAGGCAACAGGTCTCTTATTCTGCCTGATTCCAGTAGATATAAAGATGCAAAAGTCAACACAGTGTACTTCATGCTTGAGGAGAGATATAACTGTATCATTAAGAAATTATATCCCACTGGCTCAGGAGATGAATCCTCCAAATTACACAAATAATATGCCTGTGTTTGTACAAACATATGTATTTTATATATATATATATATATATATGCACACTACATATATGTGATATGCCTATGTATATACATTCATAGGTGCTCAGGTACTTCCCATGTCTAGTTTTGTGGAATGTGATGACTGTTGTCTCATTTTCTTATAAAACCGTAAGGAGCTAGAGAGCTGTGCACAAGTCCATCTATCCTGTGCAGTGTTGTTCTTAAAATGGTGATCAGCCACAGAAAGCGGGAGAGCGCGTACATGCACAAAGTATGTCCTTCGAATTAAAAGTGGTTCAATACCTTCCTTATTTCCATCATAGAAGGCAGTAGAAGTTGTGATTTGGCAGTGATAAAAGACTGGTCCCATCATGATCAAACATACAGAAAAGTGATAGGCACTATCATGTTGATGGGGCAGGAAGACCTCGTAGATTTGCAGGACTCTGAGAACATGAAAGGACTGACCAGCTGACTGCCCCAGGAAAGAACAACAACCTACATTACAGACTAGTTTACTTTGAGCCAATAGGTAGTACAGAAGCTGAAATGCCTTTTCAGAATACATAACTTTGGGATGTACTACTCTGGAGGCATACTTTTATGAACAACCTGAGCAGGATGAATGTGTAGGACAAGGAAAACCAGTTTTGCAAAGTTTAACAAAAAAAAAAAAAATTTAAAAAAGTGGAGGAAAATAAGGAGAGGATGTTGTGACATTTTAACCTCACTTTTTCACCACGTGTACAGATTATATACAAATGGAACATACAGGCCCCAGCATTTGACTTTCTGGAAAGATAGAACCTGAGCACCTGTGGACTCCTCAAGCTCACTACTTCACCCCAATCACACTATGGATGACTTGAGATGGAGGAGCAGCTGAAATATGATTTTGCAAGGGTTAAGGGGCAGGCCAGAAAGACTGTTTTGACAGATGGAACTCAAAGACATGGACTGAATGAACTCAACAGATTGTTTATAGGGTGGCCCATAGACTACAGAAATGATACCTGAATTTGATATGGGGGTTGTGATAGCAACCAACCCAAGGTGAAATATCAAAGAGAAGGAGATAGGAGCCTGAGAGCATGCAGATGCAGCAGAGAGGAGAAAAGTTGGCTATTTTTAATACAGCCAAATGTCTGAAGCCATTTTCATCAATAAGGAGTAGGCTAGTGGAAGATGGCAACCACAGACCTTTAAAGAACTTACACCTCGTTTACACAATGTGGAGGTTCATAAGCAGTTAACAAAGTAAGGATCATCATGGAAATGATGAAACAGAGTTGTGAACTTATATCATCACAGAGGAGACACAAGTAGATAGTTGAAATGACCTTCACTGTCCCAAACATCATAAAAATGAGGGCATTCTCACTGTGTGAACATAGAAAACTGATGGCAAACTTTCATGCAGGCAGAAGTATGACAGCTGTCCAGAAAATGCATGTGGGAGCACACTTGAACCTGCTCAAATTTTGATGCTGAAGTCACTGTTTTCCTCATTTTCTCAGGATGGATTTTTAAAGCACTGGCATTTTATTATACTTTCTATTTTGACTAGGCATTTATTAATAAACAATTCACTACATGATCTCTGGTGAGTATCAAGGTTTTGTTTGTAATGAAATAAATTAAAATTGCCATAAGTTAAAAAAGCAAATGTGTAAAACAAACATTTGCCTTTGAAATTAACTAGTTTCAAAAACATCTCTTACACCAAAGAAGAGCAAAGAAGGAAAACAGAGCAAACAAGGAACCTGGAGAGACACAGAGGATGGAACCAGACCAAACGACAGATCAGAAACCTCGGGAATCAAGTAATATGCAAATAGTGGTAATCAACAAGGATAACAGAAAAAGCATGATCAAAGCTAAACTCTTCTGATATGAGTGACTCCTATGGCATGCTAGAAGTGCATTAGCACCCTGTAACCACAATAAAAGAGCCCAACAAAGTAATTTGTATCAAAGAGCAGCATGCAGAAAGAAATAATACATAATGAAGTAACACATGGTAAGGAGGTTCCACCTCTTGCCTACAATTAAGTCAAGAAAAGTGAAAAATGCTCTCACTGAGATGCATGACATTAAAGCAAAAATTAAGGAGGGAAGAAAAAAAAAACAACCAACAAAAAACCAGAAGAAAATACCCCAAATCAGCAGCCGATATTTGGACAAAGGAGCTGCAAACATCTGAAGAACTGAAAACATGATGAAGCATAGCAAAATTCTCAGGAGCCATGGTACTAAACAAGCCACATTTCCTAGGGATCCTCTATATTCCTTATTTTCTCCATTAAAAAAAAAATTCTTCAGGTTCCCACTGCCAACATCTGTTATGGTGTCTTTGCACAATTTCAAGTCCCATTCACACTGCAGTTCCCATGGTACTCATCCTTCTACTTCAATTACAGTCCTACAATATCCTAACAATGCCCTGACAACAGCCTTTCACTTTTCCCTAGCTACCTTCCATGTCACTTGCACCCTTCAGCGATACCCTTCAACATCTCCTGTGCTTCTGGCACCCCCACTTGCGTAACTTGTTCTTGCTCTCATATGTCCTATGCTTCACAGACTCTTGGAACTGCAGAAGGCTGGTAGGACTTCGAATGACTCCAGTCCAAACCAAGCAGTCAGGTAGAAGTGGTTGCTCAGCATCACGTCCACCTGGATTTTGGGTCCAGGAATGAGACTCCACAGTCTCCCTAGGCAACCTGTGGCAGTTTGACCACTCATTGTAAAAAAGTTTTCTCCTTATTTTAAAGTGTAATTAATCATACAGTATCCACCTTTGTCCTGTTACTGCAATACATTCCCCAGTGTATCCAGCTCTGAGCTATACCATGTTCACCTGCTCAAAGTACCCTTAACCCCAAATCTACAAGCCTTGCACCTGCACACAGAGGCTGACATCTCCCATGTCTTCTAGCAAATGTGCTTTACTTGCTGGCTAGGACACACTTTGCCTCTGACCAGGGTGTGACTAGCCATATGCACGGACGGCTGGCAGCCTTTTGGCTGCCAGGCAGACCAAATAAAACCATCAGGCTGAACTCTCTCTGTCTTCCTTAACAAGGTTCTTTACACAATCATCAGTTTAGATCACTGTCTTGCAATTGTCCCTTGACTTAAAACTGGCAATGGACTCAAAAACCTTTGGCAGGAGATAAGGAGAGCTGAAACTGAGATGAGAGTGTTTAGCCCTTCCTATTGACAATGCTTTTAAATTAGACTCTGAACCTGCTCTTATGTTTCTGAAATCAGGTAGGAGAAATCAAGCCTACAAGTAACATAAGCATCTGGCTACAGCCTGCACTGAGAATAAAGGGATGAGTCTGTAGGTGGTCTGGTAACCCAAAGAGACATTTCAGAGGCTCATGATGGATACTATGACCACCTCTCTTCAGCCAGAGAAAATATTTGAGAGCAAATACTAAGATGATTTCTGGAGGGAAAAAAAAAAACCAAAAAGGAAAAAAAAAAGAAAAAAAAACATATTTAGAAAATGTTTAGCCACACAAGGTATTCCATAAAAAACACAGGTGCTATGATCCTTGGGCATTGATCTCTTTAGTGAAGCTTTTAGGGAGCAAGTAAAAAAAAGGGTAATGGCAAATTCATTTGCTAAATTAGAGAAAGACACTGAGGACCCTTGTGGTCTGAGACCGTTTTTCCCCCTTCCAAAGAACATGCAGAACAAGATACATATAAAAACAGCTCATAAGAAAAAATTAGGTTGCCTGGGGAAAAAGTGTAAAACTGTTCAAAAATAACATCTGAATCTATGAATGGAATTAACTAATTTAATAATACTGAAAAACATTACGGAAAAGAGCTTCCAGCTGAGACAAGTTTAGTAAGGCTCCTCCTGGCTTAGTTGTTTGGCTCACCTGGTGAAAATACCCTGAGGGTCTCAGCTGGAGCCTCAGCTGTACTAATGTGCAGGGCATACATTGGGAGTCCAGATACCAGATGGGAGATTTTGCTAACTGCTTACATGGGCTGTTATGGCTGGCCACCAATTGGCAAGCACTGGAGCATTTCTAGCATTTCTATCATTATGCTAAAAAGAACAATAGCAATGAGGGAAAATGAAGAGCATGATAACAAAGGTAAACCTGTTCTCAAGCAAACACTGAGATAGTTGCTTCTATGTGTGATTGTAGGAGTCTTGCATTTGCCATCTAGTATGTAATGATTCTCATTTTAAAGACACTATTAAAAAAACCCAAACAACACAAAACAAAAAAACCCAAACCATGTACGGGCTACATGCACACACATCTATACCCATATTTTAAGCTAAAACAATGGAAAACAGTAAAAAATATTGATATCTAAATGTTTTACATTCCTGACTCCAAGAAAGCTACATACTGAAGCTATGCCTTAAGCAGCTTTAGCATTTTGAAGACATCTTCAAAGATACCTTTCATTGATTTAGGAGCCAAATATCTTTCAGAAGTTTCAAGGCTTTTTAGCTGAAATTTCCTGCAAGGCTGAGGATAGATTTTGCAAGGATACCACTCTATGGCCAGATGGAAACAATTGCACAGCTAAGACTACCTCCACTCAAAGATTCGTTTTTTTCAAATACAATCCTATGCTCACCTTTCAAGACAGCTTCCAAACCAGAGCCAGAAATCCAATCATCTCAGAGTGAAAGTAGGGTCAGTCCATCACACTACATAGCCAAATGTCTATTCAATTGACTGTTAAACTGGTGCTTAGACTACTAATTTCAACCTCAGTGGTAGCACAGCAGTTTCTATTGTACTTCATATAATGTGGCAGAAAACTTTCTGTTCTTCTCCAGTCTCTGGAGGAAGGAGAGCCTTTGATTACTGTGAGGACTTTTGAATCTCCTTTGGAGAATCTCATGAGCGTTTTTGGTCATGTCACACACAGAAACCAAGATTAATGTGGTAATTCCAGTCAGTTTATGCACTCCTGTAGTCAGATAATACATATGAAGTTATTTTCAAATACCAGAAAGTGTAATAATATACTGGAAAAATATAAAAAATAAAGCTATTTCCACATTTTCCCTTTTACTGTATCATTCCATATTACCATACTTTGCTATCTTTACTATATTTTGCTTACTTTTACCTATTTAGTATTTATTATTTACTACATATTTGCTGTATAACTATCTTTCCCAAATCAAGCCACCCCAAAAATTAATAATGTATGTCAGGAGAATTTGGATCAGAATTCAATAGTTGATGTCCTGCTCCCTTTGTGACCATCAGAATGAGAATGATGAATATCAGTGCCTGAGGCTGTGGTGGCATGTGGATTGTAGCTGATTACAAATCTGAACATCAGGTTCAAGATTTTTAGAGCTGTCTAGGAACATCTCTCTCCTTTCCAACGTTCAGCTTACAATTAAACAGGAATCTCTTGTGTTCTTAGAACCAAGTCACTTTCACTGGGAAAAGAAGAGGTTTTTTTTTTGTTTTTTTTTTTTTTTTTTTTTTTT
>VWZE01018700.1:13419-33098 GCA_013396675.1 Eubucco bourcierii
TGTGTTTCTGAAACAGATCAAATACTTAGTCTGTGGCAAACAGGTAAACTCAATAAATTCAAGACTTCAAACAGACATCTTCTATAAATTATAGAAGGAAGCTAATCAAGAAATCAAGACAAGTGTCTCAAGACAAGAACCCAGAGAAAACTCTTTCTTTAGGGAAAATAGTAACTTTTGCTGATAACGAATTGTGTTTGGTTTGACTAAAGTGAAGTTAGTTCTCACCATAGCATGTATCATAGCCCTGTGTTTTGCAGTGGTATCTGGAAGGGTGTTGACAGCACACCCTTGGCTACTGCTAAGCAGGGTTCACACAGCACCAAGGCTGTGCTTTTCCAACATGCCCCCCACAATGGTATGCTGAGGGGTGGGTGAGATGTTGGGAGAGGACACAGGCAGGCCAGCTGACCCAAGCTGACCAAAGGGGTATTCCCTACCATGTGACATCATCTCAGATATAAAAGCTAAGGGAAAGAAGGAAGTGTAGGGGCATTCATTGGTGGTGTCTGTCCTCTGAAGCAACCACTGCATGTATTAAAGCTCTGCTTCCTGGGGAGAGGCCGTGAAATGTCTGCTGATGGGAAGTAGAGAATAAGATCTTCAATTGCTCTTGCTTCTGTGGATGGCCTTTGCTTTTGCTTTATTAAACTGCTCTTATCTTGACTCATGGGCATCTTACTGTATTTTCCCTCTCTCCTGTCTGCCTAAGAAGGGGAGTGATAGAGTGGCTTTGCTGGGCATCTGGCCCCCAGCCAGGGCAGAACCACCATGCTAGCTTTGATTTGTGAGCCAAAAGGATATAATTGTGTGGAAAAGAGGCAAGTAATTCTCAAGTGGAACAATTAAATTCTGATCAATTGCAACATAATGACAGAACAGTCTTCTAAGGCTCTGGAGGTGTCTAACCTTTCTCTTTGTTCAGTAAAGATAATCTACAGTGTTTAATTATTTGTAAAAGTTCTTTGTATCTTCTGTCTCTCTAAAAATTACTATCCTAAAGTAATTTGCTTTTAACTTGATTATTTTTCAAACCTCAAAAGCAAGCCTTTTCCTTATTCCTCACTTCTATGTGGTAGTGAGCACTCCAGTTACTTTCTCCCATATCCCACAGTTTGAGCACAGTTGTGTAGCGAGGTGTTGGAACACCTTCATGGCTACATGCAGTGTCTTTATGCCCAGGCGGATATTGCTGTTTGTCTTTTTGCTCAGTAAGCCGCTGTGCAAAGGACAGGTGTCATCATTTTCCCTGAACAGAAATGGGACTTGTCTGCTGCACCAGTGTCAATGAAAGGTGCTCATAGTCCCATGGCCTGAGGATTTTATGGTGATGAGCAGTAACATGCTTTACAAATGGAGCTCCTCATAAGGACACATAGATGAGTCAGGCATGGATCTGGAGCTAAAAGAGGTCTTGGATATCCTTACTCCGATTTAAACAAACTACGTTCCACCATCTCTTCTTCAGTCTAGGTGTGTATATTTGAGATTTGTGGTGCATCCCACAGTTCATATGAGCTCTCTGGCATTGCAGTGCAGCTCTCTTCCTACCCATGCACCAGGATTTCATCACAGAAAACCAGGGCTTGGGGGGAGACCATATTCATTCATCAAGGTCTCTTCTCAGCTGCCTGCAGGTATCTAGCCCAGCTATGCCATGAAGGATGAGCAACCCAGCACAGACCACACAGTTGATGCAGAGAATCTTGGCACAAGATCATTTCTCTGCACTGAGAATACAGGGACCTTTGGGTTCTATCCTAAAATCTTAGAGCTAGGTGAGATTAATTTATAGAATCTCTAACCAAAGCCATTTGAGTACCCTGTAGTGTGGCCACTACAGAATATAATCAGGTTTAACTCAGCCTAAGTCTGTCTTTAAAACCCCAGAAATTAATTAAAAAATTATGACGAGGGTTTTTTTCTTATAATGCTGGTATTTTTGCAGTCTTTTCACACCCTCACACAAAGGTATTGAGACTCTGAAATAGGTTGCCCAGAGAGGTTGTGGATGCTTTCTCCCTGGGGGTCTTCAAGGCCAGGTTGGATGGTGCCTTGGGCAGCCAAGTCTAGCTGAGAGGTGTCCCTGCCCATAGAGGGGAGGTTGAAGTAGATGATCTCTAAGGTCCCTTCCAACCTATTTTATGATTGTGTGTTCTCGCAATTAACAAAACTTCAATGAACATTGCCTTTGTGTTTGGCAGGCATGAAACTGTTAAGATTTATTTATTTAATTGCTTGTTTCTTTGTTTGTACAGATTTGGATATTTTCTTCTGTTACTGCACACATTTCCCCTCACTTTCATACAGATGTTTTTTTTATTTTCAGCTACCAGATAAAAGTCTGTTCTAGCAGAAAACATTCCTATGTGTGGTACATATGTTTCCAAGAGCACCCAGAAAGGAATTTTTATGTATAGAATATTTGCACTTCTTTTTTTCGCTAAAGAGGGATGGGAGTATAATCTCAGCCTTATCCTGATTTATACTTTGTGAGAGTGTATGTAAAAGAACATAAATACTATTACTGCAATTTCATGTAATATTTCATGTGTATTTCCTTTGCTGCTTCTTAATAATGCTTTCCAGTTTCATCTTCCTGCTGCTTTCCTTATGAAAAAAATGAGCATGTTGATATAAAATATTACATCAAATACAGCTGTGAACATGCACTCCTGCTCCTGGGTTTTAGAAAATAAAGAGATGTTTGCAAGCTTCAGCTTTGCTGCAGAGAGAGGGGATAAACAGCTTTGATTAACATCTTTAAAAGTGCTGATAGACATAAAAATGTGAATTGCATTCTGACTTCATTCATACATTAAAAAGGGGCTGAAGGGTACTCAGAAGCAGAAGGAAATGGAATTAGAGGAATGGGGTAGCTTGGCAGAGTAACTAGAAATGTCCTGGTCTTTGGGGTTAGTAATAATACTAAAATTAATATAACTAAGCATATTGTTATAGTATGCAGCAGTGAAAAGGATTCTAGAAAGAAAAGGAAGGGTTGAGCATGTTTTTTGCATATAATAGCAGTTTATTTCCTAAGATTGCTGTTGGAGCAGAAACCATATTTCACATTAATATCACTTAATATGTTATTCATTGCCCCGGGCTCCAGAAACGAGCGGTGAATTAGGTCATAGTGAATAAATACCTATCAGTGTCCATCAAGTGACATTCCTCATTTCTTTTCCCTCTTTCTTCATTTCATATGGTATCAAAATCTCATTCTGTTGTTTATCAGGCAGTGTATGACAGAGCAAACCTTTCTGGGAGTGGCTATAAATATATAGCTCCCATTACAGCTAGAGTCAACCTCAATATAAATGGTAAGTCTGATGTAAATCCCCCCCATTCTGATGAGGTATGTGCTGCATTTGATCAAATGACCCTGAACTAATTACCTCTTGATGACATGGCACAGGACCAAACCAAGGGCCAGCTCAAGCTGCTGGAGCTGAGGGATCTCCATGCTGCACCCGTGTCCATCACTACTTCTCTCTCCCCTTACCTACAGGGTGATTAGGAAAGACTTTAGCAAATGCAGGCTCACAAACAATGGCTTCTGAAGCTCTTCATCAGCAACTTGATAGCTGCCCAATTCTTATTTTGTTTTTCAGAAGATGATCCCATTTTCTTTTTTATCTCATGTCCTTCACCCCAGACAGTTGTTGGTATATTGCTATTTTGATATACATTGACATATGGCTCCTGAAGTACTAAATAAGTGATTCAGGCTGCTGCTACAGTCAATTTATAGCCTGCAGACACAACCTTCGCTCTTGATGACGCCTGCACTGTGTGCAGGTGGCACCCTCCATCACGCAATAGGCAGTTCCTCAGACCTCAGGCACTACCAGATAATGAAGGCTTAGCAATCTACCTAAGCAAAATACGACCAGAGTATTAAAATTAACGGGATAGGTGAGTGTTTTAATTATAGTTAGGGGCCTGTAGCAGTATCTGGGTTTTAAAATCATATTTACAGAAAGTTTTTGAATAATTACCTGTTATGGTCACTAGTACAAGATTGGTGGCCTGCATTTAGCCATGCAAAAAATGTTAAATGGCTTTATTGACCACTGAGGTCTGTCCCAGGTTTACCACTGGTCCCACAGCTGCTGTATGGCGTTCAGTGAAAGCATGGTGTGTGCCCTGCATTGACCATCAGAAAAAAAACTCATCAGGGACTGCCGTGGAAAGAAGTGAAGAGAGACCTCTAGGGAAAGATGTCTGAGAAAACAGAGATTTATGCTTCCAACATGGATTAAAAAATTAAAATTGTGTTCTTTTCTGTGTGATAATTTCCAGTTAGCTGGTGAGGGGATACTACCCCTTTGTCACCTGGCTGGAATGACAACTAGTTTTGGCTATGTGGTTTCACAGTAGGGGAAAATTCACTTTAAATAGCTAGTTAGAGACCTGTCACTATTTAGGGAAATGTCTTGAAGGCCTCCACCTTGTCCCTTCTATTTATGCATTTATACTGCTCTAGTTAAGCTTGTGACAGCAATTCTATCATAGTTACTGTATTTTCCAGAGGCCATGGCATCTTTTTAAAGGCTGTAATACTGTCATAAAAATGTACTTTGAACTACAACTTGGATCACAAGATTTGAGCCAGGAAGCAGACTCATTTGACCAAATTAAGCCTTATTATCCCAAATAATTAGATTTTTTTTTTTTTTGGAGTTCTACATGTGCAAAGCATGAATGCACTTTACTGACTGGAATAAAATTTTGCTGGACTGTCTTTCAGAAAGAGTTCTTAGCAGTGCAGGGGAGTAGAGAGGAGCATGTGTGCAGTCACTGAAGAAAGAAGTTTGACTATTTTTGGTGCCAAGAAAATAGAGATAAAATTTTGCATAATGCTGACAATAGTGTCACTGAGCACTGGACTTTTTAAAAGCTAGAACATGAACAACCCAGTCCAAGGCTGACAGCAAGAACATTAATGGTAGTGACACATTTAAACAGGTTGGATCATGGTCTTTGATATAATGTAGGTTCCTTGAGACATCAGAGAGAGAGTCTGTGCTCATGGCATCTGACTTGGCTTTACTTCATTCATTTTCTACAGTTTCTGATTGTGCTTCATGGGATGCATCTTTCTGCCTGAAACAGATTAAATCTCTGTATTATTCAGGCAGGGGTTTCAGTTTTGCTATGGCAAGAGTTATAAGAATGAAAGGCAAAATCCTCTTTTGCCTCAACCACAAAGGACTCATTTTTAAAATAACGTGGGAAAATTCACAAGAGAGGAAATGGTCAGCAGAGTTAGGTGAACTGATGAAAGGTGTAAAGACAACATGAGCAAGCTATAGCTTAGATTAGAAGTAGGAAATGAGATTATAGATTTAAATAATGGAGTTAATAATGCTACCTGGTAAATAAAGTCAATTAAAAAAGATGTAATGTTGCACTGAAAAACACTTATCTTCAAAGAAAGAGAAGGGTTTATGTTCCCCTTCATTAAATGAATTAATTTCATTCAGAATTTGTAGATACTGGACAAAAATCAAGGCTGTTTGGGAGCAAAAAGTGTTGAGTTTTGACTACTAATGCTAAAATCATTGGGCAGATCGAAAGAATTCTGTCTTTCTTGAACACAGGCAAACACAGTATTAGGCAGCAATTACAGGGTCAAGACTCCACTGATACCACCCCGAAAGACGGAAGCAGCCCAAGGTCAAAACAGAACAAGAAATAAGTGGCAACATTAGTCACGAAGCACAGCAGGAAACGAAGGGCTAGTTAGTTTATGGTTCATGTTTACTCGATACCAGTTACATTAGGTTGCACTGTTTAATGTTACATACTGCACAACCACAGGGATCCTCTCTTATCGTGGAAGGGGTGCTGGAGATAGCTGCATTTATATTTACAATAATTTATGTTTGCGTGTCCCATCTCAGCAGTTTTTTCTACTTGGCATCTAAGGGTCTGAACATTTTTTTACTGTCTGTGCAATTATCTAGGGTGCAGGAAAAATACAAGAGGATGGTTATTTGAGCTGGGATAGCTCTATCTAACAAATGTGTTACAGATAAATTGGTATTACCATCCATTGTTTAAAGCCACTGGACACTAGGTGTGGCAAACTGATTTGATTATGTTCTTTTGTCTTTTCTCATGGATAATTTTTATCTCCTCTTACTTCAAAAGCTGACTTGCTTCCTTTGAGGGACAGTAAAATTGACAGGGTTCAAGGTAAGCTTCTTGAACTTAAATCCAGCATGGCTATCCTCTGACTGAATGAGCTTTAACTTGAATTGTGTGTCTCTAATATTTCACACCGTTTCAATTACACTCCACAGCAGCTGAGGACTGTGTGAATTCTAGTGCTAAATTCAATCAAGTGCTCCTCCAAGGTGGAAGAGAACATATCTTCAAAATTAATAGAAAGAGACAAATGAAACCAATTCCTGGGATTTTGGTTCTGTCTATTCTACACCAGAGGATGTCCCAGAGAAAAGACCTTCGGTAGCAACTGAAGCCTGAAGTCTGATAATGTGAGAACTTAAACCTGCAAGGTATGAGATCCATGAAGAATGGTACACTTCGTCTGGACTGTAGAATCAACAAGAATTTAATAAGTTAATCAGATCATCACCATTCAAGTGCACATAAATTTGAATTGTTTCTCCATTAAGAAGTGCTTGTCTGTAAAATATTGCAGAGAAAGCCATTCACAGATTAATGTTTGAGCTATTAGAAAATACGAAGGGCATTTTCATTAATTGGAGGAAGCTTTTCTTCCTCTCTATCATTACCTTTGTACAAAGAATCAGTTTTGCACTCAAATTTATTGATGTGTATGATTCAGTGGCACTATTTGTTTAGAATTTCTCTTATACCTGGTGGAATAAACTCATTAAGTGTAAATGAATAGTTGTGTAGTCATCATCTAAAATGAGTCACTGCAGTGCTCTGAAGTCATTACAGTGCCTTTGAACACAGCTGGAAAGAAAGCCTCTGTGAAGGTTACGGCTTCCATCTCACAGTTTAACCATCATTAATTTTCATTCCTTCCTTGGAACAGCTTGTTTACAGGCAGTGGGACTCATTCTTCAGCAGAAGACCAGGGGTCTCTACTGCCTAAGAATGTATCAAAACAGCTGGAAAAATGTTCTGTATTTCTGCTGCCACAATGCATTTATTTTTCACAGTATATAGAGCCTGGGATTCAGAAATAAGACCATCATTTTGGAAAAGAGCTGCTTTAAATTTACCATTTCAAAAACCACCTCATTTTTGGAGATAAGTATGAGGTACTACTCCTACAGCCAAGAAACTTCCTGCCACTGAAGACTGAAGGAAGAGAAGAGCTTGCAGATTGCAGGACACATTGTGTAGGTTTTTTCATTTCAGTAAAACTTCCCCCAAGGACAGGTGTTTCTCATTTCAGATTAGAATTCCTGCAAGGGAACATACTGTATTAAATTAGGGCTAATTTGGGCATGGACCTTTCTTTCTGGAGCAATAAATGTCTCCATAGCTTTGCTTACCTTTTTGGATGCTTTGTAGTATGGGTAAACTGTATCAATAATGCTCATACCTTCTTAAGCATCTATTTTGATGTGCAGTGTGAGAGAGTAAGGTGCCAGTAGTAGCACAAAGCACCTCAAGGGAACAGAGAAAGGATTCCTACTCACTTTTTAATAGCGAATGGAATATTTCATTGCGCCAAAGGCAACTCCATAAACTAACACAACCTGTTTCAAAGTCAAAATGACCCCACTGCATTCAGCATAAGCCTTTTGAAAATCCTATCTGTTGCAAGTCCTTTCACGGAGAATGCTGTATGCTAGAAAAACTTTAGGAAGAAATTCCTTCTAAAACTGACAGCACCTTATTATCTTACAGCCACGAGCAGCTCAGTTACCTAAGTTTTTCATCTAAACAGTCATAATGTATTTTGTAAGCACTCTATCTGTGTTTCTTCTCCCTGCTTGCTAACAGCCTGTGTTGGTTTGTCGTGAGGCCAGAGACATCTATAAAGAGAATATCAGATGTTTATGGCATTTGTAATATTGCCCTCAGGGCGATGAAATCCAAAAAGCACTAGACGTCCTCCACCTGTTTCTTCACTGCTTCTGGAGTGCAAGTGTGGTTGCAACATTGTTTTACACATAATCTGAGCCAATGCCCACCAAACACAGCAGGACACTTTCTTTCAAGATACGGGGATTTCAGATCATACCTCTGGTCATGGTTATTTTGCATTAGACAACTTAGACAACCTAATAGGAATTAGTGTGGGTTTTTTGTTTGTTTGTTTGTTCCCCCCCCCCCAGCGCAGGAATATAATTAAAGACTATGGGAGAAATTTGAAATGCAACCAATGAGACATTTGATATAGCGCAAGTAAAGTTTGCTTCAATTAGAAATGCAGAATTGTGTTACACAGCACATTAAATGGCACATTAGCAGATGTAAATGCTTCCATCAAATTAAAAACAGTTGGTTTGCATGCTAGATTTTTTGTTGTTGTTGTTATAGTAATTGTGTAGCTTTCTGGTTTTCAGCAACACACAGAGAAGAACTGAAAAACTAGCGGACAAATGTTTCTGCTAGGAAACAGTGAACCACTGCATGTGATATAGCACATCAAAGGAGCAGACAGGAAAGGGTCTTTTAATCACACACATCATTCCCAGGAAAAAAAATGCACTTCTAAAATAATACTGCTTCTAATATTACTTCTACATAGAGCATCCATATTTTAAGAATTCACCATCTACTGGAAGTAAGAAAAGGAAAAGCAGAACAGTTGAAAAGGAGACAAGGATTAAAGCAAAATGGATAACTTCAACTTGGTTAAAAAATGGTGAGTTATTCCCCAAAAACATTTTCTTGGGGAAAAACATTTCAGTAGGAAGGTACTTCTCCAGTGCAAGAGAGCAAAGCAGGAGTCATGAAATCAATGCAGAAGGTACTGCTACAGTGGAAAGGGCTTGTTGCTGTGCCATTCAGTGCAGCAGATTATCTTGCCATAAAGGTTGAGAAATTCTTTTGTAGCAAAGATGTATCTCAGGCAAACTGACCTCCTAGGGCCATTTTGGCCTCCACTAGAGAGAGGCCTATCACTGAGAGAGTATAGGAAAACAAACCACAAGATGCCGCTGAGTTTTAGAGGTCTATTCTCTGGCCTTTAATGGTGTCTGGGACGCATTGCCTAATCTCCCACCCCAGCTCCCCCACTGAACCTAAATCAGAGTGAACTTAACTTTCTGTGGGGTAAAAGCTCAAAACATGTACCATGAGTTGCTTACCTGGACCTCTTCGACCTCTGAAGGGCAAGGAGAGTATTCTCTTTCTGACCTGGTCATGATAGATAAAACTTTCCTTATTTCTGGAGGTGCAATTAATTATTACAATTACTCAGAAAGCCCTTCTGAGACCAAGTGTCTTTGCAAAACAGTGTGTGGTAGGATCTCTGGAGCACCCTCAGGAGTCAGGAAGACTCCACCACAGGTGTGACTATTGCTTCTCCAGTGGTGGTGAAGCTCCTTGCCCCCAGGCAAGGCTACCTTGGGAAATGTCTCAGGTATCTTATTGCTGACATGTGCAGATCACAAAAGACAAGCAACAGCTCTCTGAAGCCACAGGGGTGGGTCAGGCATATAAGCTTCTTCTCCATTGAATGGGTTGTGTTGGATAAGTTCACAGTTCACGGTGGCTGGGTCACTGGGTAATACTCAGTATAGAAAATGCTGAGGAGGCAGCCTTTCTTTTCTCTCTCCTTGAAAGACTGTCATCTTATGGGCCTGAGTTAGATGTCTGAGACAGACTTGCAGGCTTGGAGCCTTCTCCTGCCATGCAAGCTATCCCACAGAACTGCTCAGCTCTGGCAATAGAAGATGCAAGCTCTTCTCTAGGATTGAATGAAGTTCCTGAATGCTTCCTGCTTCTCCAGCCCTTCTGCTCTTGCACTAACACCCATACCATAGGCAGCCTTAAGGGGATCCTAAGATATGGCTGTCCTAATAGTCTGTGTGAAACAGTCATGATTCCTCTTGGTGTTTCCATTTAATTTTGCCTTGACAATCCTCCAGTATTTTATTTCTGACATTCATTCATTCAGCTTTGTATGAACCCACTGCATGAAGCATCTCAGTAATATTCTGCCATTTTCTGCCATCTTTAATGTTCATTTGCCTTGCAGCTAAGTTAGTCAGAAAGGAGAAATGAAAACTCATCTTTCTTGAAGGACCATAAGAGAGTTTTCATTTCCTGATTTGAAGACTTCTGATCTTAAGCAGAGCAAAAGCCTCAGCAAAACCATACCTTTGCTCATGTATCTCATTCATCTCAGTGTGTAAAATTAGATCATCACAAGCTGCAGCAGCTTAATCAAGCAGCCTTTCAAACACAAAGGCCTCTGACTCAAATGGAATTAATAGAGGTGGGGTTTGGGTTTTGTGGGCTTGTGTGGTGTTTGTTCGTTTTTTTTTTTTCTTTTACTACTGCTCCCATAATGCTTAAAGTCATTCATGTTTCCACAGGCTGCTTGCTGATGATTATGAGTAATGAAGCTTTGGATCCAGTTATGCCTGTGCTTCCTTCTGTTGTTGTAGAAACCAATTCTATCATCATTACTTTCTTGTTAATGACCTACTTTCTTGTTAATGACCTTCTTCTTGAACTCATTTAAGATACCTGTTCACCTGTGCTTTTATTCGTGGACGATGCCAGAGAAATAAGTGCTTTTATATTCAAGTGTCTTGAGCACAAAATTTGTCAGTTGAGTTGCATCTGTCCTAGGTGTTGAGCTGGAGAAGGGAAATCACATTCATTTTCTACAGCTTGTAATCAACCACTTATTGAGGCACATCCCCTGACAGCAGCTCCTCAGATGTAGAAAGCAGGCAGGTGTATGAAGGAAGATCATCAGTACTTACCAATCACTTCAAACTGAAATGCAGTCTGTTACATTTACTTTCCCCCTATACCTTTGTTAATGTCCTGTATCTACTAAAGCAGGAAGGCAATACCATAAGAGAGCTGGTGACCTGTGTTACATGGTGAGGGGACTACTGCTATATCCCAATTTACTTTTTAGGTGTTTTGATTTGCAGTGCATGAGCAGACAGGAGCTGTCAATACCTTAACATCTGATGGGGAAACTAGAGTAAGCTTTTCTGACTGAAAAACCATAATTGGGTAGCTGAAGGCATTTCTCCTCTCCAGGCAATAATGACAGGAGCATTTTATGTGATCTCTCCTCTTTTTGCTGCCTTCATAGCAAAGAAGATGGTTGAAAGAAATATGTGTGTGTGACAGATTATAGTGCTGTGGTTAGGGCTTGTAATCAGTTTATATATGCAGTTGGGTGGAAGTAGTTATAATGGTGAAGGTTTTTATGGACATTTGGTAAAACTTTTTGAAACAATAAGATAAAAATAAGCTATTAACATCTCGTTCATTTAGTACCATCACTGTACACAAAGTAGCAGCTATTACTTCGCTGTTTTTATTTTTGCATTTGAAAGCAGATTTTCAATAACAAAGCTGGAACCAGTCCAAGTCATATCATACATACAGTTAAAAAGCTACATAATAAAAGGCAGAGATAAGACCTTTCATTACAGATGTGCAATAAGAAAGTCCTAAGGTAAAATGAAAAAATAATTTGATGTCTATTCTGACCACCTTAATCTCCTTGTGAAGACTGTGCTCGTTTGACCCGATTTAACTAGGTTTAACTCCCTTTGTTGTTCCTGAAATGCATTGCTCCAAATGCTAATACCAGTACGTTCACTTTATTGATACAACCTGCACCATGATGACAAGAATGCCCAGCTCTCACACCCTGTAGGTAATTTTTCTGTTTCTTATCCTCCTAGGTAGGCCTATTGTTTATTGTACACTTCGACTTCATAAATAGTGTGAGAAAAGCAATAAAAAAGAGTGCATTGAAATTTCAATATTAAGCCAATAAACACTGAATATGTGATGACTTTTTCCTGGTGTGCAGCAGTGCTAGTATTTCAAAGAAGCAACAGTAAACACAAATGAAAAGTGTCTTTAATCTCAGCTAGCCCTGTTCTTACAAGTCTAAAATGTACTGAAAAAAGCATTGCTCACATTAAAATCAGTTCCTGTTCCAAAGGAAAGTTAGACATGGACTTTCTATATTTCTTAGGGTTTGAATGGTATGGTAATTACCTAGCAACCAAGGTTCCTACTGTCTGGGAAGGAGCCATGGCTGATGAGCCTGTCTGCAGAGTGTAAGGTTGAGGCTGTGCTTTCATTCTCAGTGGCCATCTTTTCTAAATACAGTTTGGGAAATGTATAAAACTCATCTGCTCCTGTGGTGGGTGGATTTGGGACACTTCTTGGAAAGACTCTTTGAAATGGTCTTGTCTGTATGAAGTCAGTTAGTCACCATCTCAAAGGCACGCTGCTGGCCAGTAAACTCACCATTGCTAACGCATACGGTGCACTTGACTTCTTCTCTGGCTTAGCTGCTGGATCAGCAAAAGGCGGCCCACAGTCTGCTACAGAAATGAAGACTTGTGAGTGACAGTTAAATCTGAACATCTGGCATAGTCCTGGTGTTGCTCTGACACATCAGGTCAGACACAAGGAGCTCGAGTGGGGCATAGAGAGTAGTACAGCTGGGTGCAAGGTGCTTCAGCCTAGCTCTGAATTGTCCAGTTCAGCAGAGCAAAAAGAAAAAACAAACAACTACCCCCAACCAACTCTCTGGAATGGGGTTTGATTTTGGGCAGTCTCGTCAGATGGTACTCAAGAAGCTAAATTACTTTAAGTAACTAAGTGAATACTTCTAGGATTTGGACCAGCAAACATGGTGAATTGAATCAAAGAAGCAACTAGCACAGACAGATATAGACATCCATAAGCTTGTAGAAATATCCTCTTTCTGGTTTTGTTGCTTTTCCAAGGAGAAATTTCATAGCTACAATGAGTCTGCACCTTTGGTCACTCCAAAACATAGCTACACAGAGAAGTGTGTGGTCTGGATGATTAGGTGGATTGGGAACTGGTTGAAGGAAAGAAGCCAGAGAGTTGTGGTCAGTGGGGTGGAGTCTTATTGGAGGCCTGTAACTAGTGGGGTTTCACAGGGGTCAGTACTGGGACCTCTGGATGAGGATGCAGAATGCACTGTCAGCGAGTCTGCTGGTGACACCAAACTGGGTGGAGTGACTGCCACACCAGAAGGCTGTGCTGCCATTCAGAGAGACTTGGACAGGCTGGAGGGTTGAGCAGGAAGAAATTTAATTAAATTCAACAAGGACAAGTGTAGAGTCTTGCACCTGGGAAAGAGCAACCCTAGGGACCAGGCTGGGGGCTGACCTGTTGGAAGGCAGTAAAGAGGAAAATGATCTGGGGGTCGTAGTTGGCAGGAGGTTGACCATGACCCAGCAGTGTGCTCTCGTGGCCAGGAGGGGCAATGCCATTTTGCGGTGTATTAAAAGGGTTGTGGCTAATAAGTCAAGAGAGGTTCTCCTGCCCCTCTACTATGCCCTGGTGAGGCTTCATATGGAGTACTGTGTTCAGTTCTGGGCTCCCCAGTTCAACAGGGACATAGAACTACTTGAGAGAGTCCAGCACAGAACCACAAACATGATTAAGGGAATGGAACATCTCTCTTATGAGGAGAGACTGAGGGAGCTGGGGCTCTAGCTTGGAGGAGACTGAGAGATGACCTCATCGATGTTTATGTAAAGAGTGAGTGCCAGGAGGATGGAGCCAGGCTCTTCTCAGTGACGGCTGATGAAAGGACAAGGGGCAATGGGTGCAAGTGGAGGCATAGGAAGTTTCATTTAAACATGAGGAGGAATTTTTTCACTGTGAGGGTGACAGAACACTGGAACAGGCTGCCCATGGGGGTTGTGGAGTCTCCCTCTCTGGAGATATTCAAAACCCACCTGGACGTGTTCCTGTGTCATCTGGTATAGATGATCCTGCTCTGGCAGAGGGGTTGGACCAAATGATCTTTCGAGGTCCCTTCCAGCCCCTGTCATTCTGTGATTCTGTGGTCGTCATAATGCTAATGACTATTAAAAAGACCAAACAGCTGCCTTTATTATATTTGGCCAGGTTGTAAATATGTCCATCCAAGAAAAAACGACAGGCAATTTAATAAATTAATGGTGGTACAGTTAGTTTTGCAGTGTTTACTTTTTTTTTTCCCCCCCCCGGTTCATTGTAATTCCTTGTAGAAGGTACCAATCTCTTAGTACTCCATTACTTTACCCATTCTTAGTTGTAGACATTTAGTGAAAATCATAATAACCAAACTCCCAGCAATAGCCTTCACCACCCCAGTGAACACAAAAATTAATAATCTGAGAAAGTCTGTATTCAACCTGACACAGCGAGCAATGCAAATATGATACAAAGTCTATCTTTACATTTATTTGCAAATGCGTATAGATATGCTTCATATAAATTAATCCTCTATCTCATTATAGGGAAGGAATTATGTCTGTGGTCAAAAGGGTGGGGTACATTTAATCTGATTTAGCACAGCATGTGAAAAATTAATTGAAAGTCAGAACTCCATAGTGTTTATTATAAAGTAATTTCACACCAGCTCAGGATTAGCATGGTAACAGGTGACAATAGGTCATTACTATGTTAATTGAAAGACAGCATGCTTTTGTAAAAGAAAAAAAAAATTAAAAAAAAATAAGAAAAAAAGGCTAGATACAAAATTAAATGAAAAGGAAAAAAAAATATTAAAATGTAGTATGTTGTCTAGTATTGGCCTGTAGTTCTGTGGGACATGTCCTAGGGAGAAGATATGCTCAGAAAAAACCTTGCTGGATTTTTGGTAATAACCTTGCCTTGCTCACCATACTGTGAAGCATGGCAGATGCTCATGTGTCCCCTGCACAAGTTAAACTCTCTGCCTCTCTTTCTGCAAGAGTAGACTGTATCTCCAAAACAGTGATCTGACACTTTCAGCTTGCTGATGTTGCTCTTTGGCCCAGACATGCAGGGGACGAAAGCAGGCACAAGGAAAGCAGAGCATGAGTATACCCGGCTTGCCCAAATCTAGTGTGGGTCCAAATAAAGCCAGTGGCAGCTATGAGATTTTGCAGCAGTGTTTAACAGAAGAAAAAACCTTGGGTTTTGTTCCTTGACAAGAGGATTAATAAAATAAAAAGATTTCCAAACCACCAATGGAAAATAGCCTGTCACTTCAATAGCATGCTGAAGCATGAAGCCAGAGCAAGCTCATCCTTCCACTTGAGCTGCGATGTCATTATCCTACCTCTGAATGGAGACGGCTGCCACAGTGCTCAGCTGCTCTTCTATTGTGTGGCTTGATAGACACTGATGTGTAGGCATTTCTTATTATATCCTGCAACTTGAGTAAGCAGTCCTGAGCCACCAGCTTCAGTCCATCGAAAGAAATCAGGGAACTAGTTTACCCATTTTATTTGCATATGAGTAAAAGGTGTGAAATCAAATTTGGGGGCAGAAGATCATTCTACAAGTCCTCCAGTTGACAGAATACAAAGGACACAATATGCACTTGTGTGCAGGTGAGCAAGCTACAAAGAACTCTGTATTAACTACAGTAACCACAAAAGGACCTTTGATAATGGCATGTAATAATTTCAGTAAAGATCCCTTCTGAAACCAAAATAACGTGCCTGTGTAATGAAGCTAGCTGCCTTGCTCAAAGCAAATGGAAATTCAGCAGCACAGCTGGGACCTGAAAATGGGAGACTCTGATTTTATTTCCTGGAAGAAGAACTTAACCTCTCTGGGTATTCTCATGCAGCCTGATATACAAGCTGATGAGGAATGTGACCTTTCTGCTCACCCTGCTTCAGAAAAGTTTGCAATCCAGTCTGACACAATCTGCTGTAATATGTTAATTTCGATACAGTTCTGCCACAAATACTAAGGGTGATCCCTGAGACCTTTACATCCCAGAATAAAAACCTTCCAGACTCACTCTCATCTCAAAACATCCTGATTAACATGCTTAGTTATTTAATAAAGGTCAAAAGAAAGTGTAAATATTCTTTAATTATGCATTACAATGAAAGAAGCTTAGAAGATGGTGTCCTGTGCACAGCACAGTATCATGTGGTCTATTGAGATCAACAGCAAAAGAGAAAAGTTGATCCTGATCAGATCCAGACTGCTGTCATCTGCTGCAAATCTAAACTACTGCAGAGCTATCGTAATGATACACTACGAGTACTCCTGTAAGTAAATGGAATAGCAACCCATTAACCAGCCATGTAAGAGCAATGTAATAGAAATATTTGTACATCCCCAGCAGAAAAAAATATCTGTTAGGGCAAAACATGGGTTCAGGTCTGGCTATGTCTAGGAGATATGATTTTCCTCATGATAATACACAGTAGTGAGGTGGAAAAGTAAATTACAAGGTTCATCTCTACAAATATATTTTTGAAAGTGTATAAGGGCTGGTAGTTTCTTTCACGATTACAATATCATTATTGCTTCATATCACCAGCCAATTTTATTTTTAATGCTTTGTCGCATCTATTAAGTCAAAATCTTGAGTTGCTCTCTCAAGTATTTGCAATATGCACTGGTACTTTGAAGTTATAACCCCACTGCAACCAGCAGTGGCCCAATTGAACCACCTGCAATAGAGCTGCGTTCTGATCACCCTACTGCCTCACCTTACAGCCCCAAGACTGAATCACTGAGCCATCCACTTCATGCACCTTCCTCTGGGAACTGTTCCATACGAACAACTGGCACATCCTCTCGCCTTGGGTTTGCTGTGATGAAGGCTACTTTCTGGACAAAACATAGACAACACACAATTGCTACAGGCAAGAGCAGAGCTGGAGGACTCTGCGATGACATCAGCACTGTTGCAGCTTCAAATTGTCACTGATTCTCTTTCCAACACGTTCTCCTTCTCTCTATTTAGTTAAAACAGCAACAAAACCAGAGAGCAAACCAAGACAACAACAAAAAACAAACTAAAAAAAAACCCCACAAACAAACAAACAAATATATATAGAGAAAAAAATAAAGAAGGAAAGAAAGAAGATGAAGAAAAATGCCCAAATTCCCAAACAAGAAAGACAGTGTGGCAGGAAAAGCATATTATAAATATGCTGGCAAAACTGATGAGACAATATAGGGAAAACCTCTGTGTGAAGCTGCAGCAAATGTAATCTCAAAATGCTTCCAAAAGTAATTTTTCCCTATTCATTTGTATTCAACTGTCTCTGTTGTTTACTCCACTGCTCTATGATCTTCAACCATAACAGTTTAATTTTAAACTCTGTACAGGAAAGACTCTGTCTTCTCACCTTTCTGTACAGCTCAAGGATAGCTTACACAGCCATGTTATGGGTTTGCCCTTTCTGGCTGAAGAATATGTTGATTTGGTTTCAGTTCATTAACTCTCAAAGGGATCTCTTCCAGCTTAGCTGTCTGCAAGGCTGAAATCACCCATACTTCAGGATCAAGGTTTTTTACCTCTTTAAATTTCTGAAAGGTTGTCCCAAAAGGCACAGACATTACAAGGAAGTCCAAGGAGCTGCAGGGTTTACTTCATGGGAAATGAGCATTCTCTCTTAGGATAATGAAATTTTATGTGTTGCGTTTGGTCTTCTGGGATTCATAAAGGTTATCAGTCAGGCATTTATAATAAAAGTTCTCTCTGCTTTTCCTGGCATGCATGGGGAAGACGGGAGTGTTATCAGTCTGACATTTCTGTCAGAACTGGTATTTGAACCACTGGATGATTCTGACAAATGCCACCGCTGTCATCTGCTGCTCAGTTTTAATTATATCTGACTGAGGCTTTCAATGGCAGCAAGCAGAAAACTTAATTAGTTGGTTTAAAGGCTGATCTTCAAAAATCTGAAGAATCCAAGCAGCTTTGCGGCATTTCTGCATGGAGGCTGCCATTTTCAATCCGATGATGCAAGTCAGAAGAATTAATTGTCCCACTCATAGGTAGGAAAAACAGAGAAAGACTTACAGGAATACACGTCAACAAAAAGCACGATTTTTGTACATGACATCTCATAGAGGCAATCTTGTGTCTAAAACTGCTGTGCTGGCTCACAGGTGGTTCTCAGACAAATGAGAGCAGAATGCAGGCAAAAGATTGGGCGCTCAAGGGAACGTACAGCAAATGAACATCTGTTACCTTAAACATTATGTGTACGCTGATTCTGCAGCGAACTGCAAGCCTTGCACTATTCAGAAAGACTGAAAGGCTGGCACTTTCTCACACACCAATGCACTGTTTAAACAAGCTGCTTAAAGGAAGATGGCATTAACAATTTATATCACCTCTGTGTTCGCTTTCAGCGTGTTAATACGATTGTATTTCTACGCTATAGCCTGCAAAAGCAAGCATTGGTAAGACGCAGTGTCCTAAGACGATGCAATTAGAAGCTAACATTGTATTCTCATACTGTTTGCAGGTTGACCTTGGGGAAAAGAACCAACAGCTGAAGATACACTGTTTTGTTTCAGAAACTCCAGAGTTAGGGGTTTGGACACTTAATTCAAATGCTTTCATGGAGGTGTGGACTGGTGGAAGATGGGGTTTGCTTGTTGATGAGGTTACATTCTTTGGAATGGTGTGGCATGTATCGTTTGGGATAGTGATGAATTTCATCAGCTGGTAGTAATGGGTTTGGTTTCATATGTAAAATGTGCCAAGAACTTTGTGTCTGTGAGTTGCAGTCAGAAGCCAAAGCATTTGGTGACCTATGTATTCTCCAGGACTGATTCATACTCATTGGCTTCCCTTACACTTTCAAGCATTGTGCTTGTAATTTGTCACTGATCATAGAATCACAGAATCACTGAGGCTGGAAGGTACCTCTGGTGATCAGCACCTCATACAACACCCTGCTCAAAGCAGGGTCAGCTAGAGCAGGTTACTCAGGGAAACGTTCAGCAATATTTTGGATATCTCCATGTCTGGAGGCTTCCCGACCTATCTGGGTAACCTGTGTCACTGTTTGAGCATTCACATCATAAAAAGTTTGGTTTGTGGTTTTTGATTTCTGTCTTTTTCTGGGTTTGGGGTTATTTTTTGTTCGGTTGGCTTGGTTTGGGATTTTGGGTTTTTTGGGGGCTTGGTTTTTTGGTTTGGTTTGGGGTTTTTTTCTTTATTTCAACAAATTTCCCTGTATTTCTGGTTTTGGTCATCACCTATTATTCTGTTGTTGAGTCTCACTGAGATGGGTCTGGCTCACCTATTGGGTATTCATACACATTGATTAGATATCCCCTGAACCTTCTCTTCCCAAACTGAATTGTCGCAGCTGTCTCAACCTCTCCATTTATGACAGCTGCTCTAGTCCCTTAATCATGTTTATGGCCCTTCACTAGACACAGTCCAGTATGTACATGTCTGTCTAGTGTGGGGGAACCCAGGAGTGGACACAGCATTCTCCACTGATGTGGTCAGTCCATACTGCTGGCTCATGCTGAACTTAGCATCCACCAGGAAACTCAGGTGTTTTCCAGCACAGTGCTAGCCCTCGGTATATATTGGTAGATAGGGTTATATCTTTTCAGTTGGAGGGCTTGGCATTTCCCTTTTTTACCTTCAGGAGATGACTGTTGGCCCATTTCTCCAGCTTGTCCAGGTCCCTCTGAATGATAGCTCAACAAGCTGGTGTGTCAACCAGTCTTCCCAGCTTTCATAGAATCATAGAATCATAGAATGGTAA
>VWZE01018702.1:0-20692 GCA_013396675.1 Eubucco bourcierii
CTGGAACAGGTTGCCCAGGGAGGTTGTTGGATGCTCCTTCTCTGGAGGTGTTCAACGCCAGATTGGATGAGGCCTTGAGTAACCTGTACTAGTGGGAGGTGTCCCTGCCTGTGGCAGGGGATTGGAACTAGATGATCCTTGAGGTCCCTTCCAACCTTACCATTCTATGATTCTATGATTCTAGATCTAGTATCACAGCCCTTCTAATGCACCCCAGGATACCATTTGCCTTCTTGCCACAAGGGCACATTACTGGTTCCTGGGCATCCTTCTGTCCACCAGGACTCCCAGATTCCTCTCCTCTGTCACATCAAACAGCTTGGGGTCAGGTGATGATCAAGATGCAGCTTTGGCTGGTACACTGCAATGCAATGAATTTACATTAATTTACAACTTTTAGCATAGGTTTCCTGTTGTCACAGCTGAGTTGTGAGAGTTCTGCAGCACTGATAAAAGGTAACAGTAACACAGCTGTGTTTCTGTCACCAACTCTGACTTAAAATTAATTCATTGAGTAGATTTGTTGGACAGAACTGACTAGATCACAGTATCACAGTATCGCAAGGGTTGGAAGAGACCTCAGAGATCATCAAGTCCAACCCATCACCACTGCCCTCAAGATTAGACCATGGCACTAAGTGCCATGTCCAAACGTGCCTTGAACGCCTCCAGGGACGGTGACTCCACCACCTCCCTGGGCAACCCATTCCAGTGACAAATTACTCTCTCAGTGAAGAACTTCCTCCTCACCTCCAGCCTAAACTTGCCCTGGCGTAGCCTGAGACTGTGTCCTCTTGTTCTGTCACTGGTTGCCTGAGAGTAGAAGGTAACCTCCTCTGTTGAATGGAGGGTGTCATTTTTATACACACAGTATTTACCTTCATACAAATTCTGATTGTGGTTTTTTCCCCCCTATTTTACTTCATTGTTTTAATTGCTCACATCATTGTAATATGAGTGTTTCCCACATCAAACCAGTAGGAAAAGTCATTGGAGACTTTTCTGGCCTATGTGATACTTTCAGTTCACAGTATCACCAAGGTTGGAAGAGACCTCAAAGCTCATCAAGTCCAACCCATTATCACAGACCTCAAGACTAGACCATGGCACCAAGTGCCACGTCCAAACCCGCCTTGAACACCTCCAGGGATGGTGACTCCGCCACCATCTGCTCCCTGGGCAGCCCATTCCAGTAGCCAATGACTCTCTCAGTCAAGAACTTTCTCCTCACCTCCAGCCTAAACTTCCCCTGGCACAGCTTGAGACTGTGTCCTCTTGTTCTGGTGCTGCTTGCCTGAGAGAAGCAAGCAACCTCTTGTTGCCCCACAGACCTCCAGAGAAACCAGCATGGTCTGTGGTACAACACAAAATGGGCTGCGTTGTAGCTCAGAGACCAATCACATGGCACAGTTCACATGTAGACAGCCCAGGTTGGACCTGTGGTCAGATCTTGATCTGTTAATACAAACATGACTTTGTATGGCTTTGTATGTAAATGCTGCTGCTGCAGAGCTCATCTGTGGCATTAAGGAACCGAAATCCTCTCTTTTTATGCTCACAGCTGACACCTGCACAACCTGCTCCCTCCTTCCCTGCAGTCACTTCAGCAGTGATAAAATGAATTGCCAATGGAGAATGTGTTCCCTTTTTGTGAAACCAAAGTTACCCCATGCTGTTGGATTTCTCCAACAGAATGCAGTGTATCACCAGATTCAACCTCCTCTTCTTAAGGTGGAAGTTTACTGAACCTAGCACAGATTGAGACAATACCTGTTTAAAAGTGAGGTATGCAGAGTAACAGACCACAAGAGTTCAGCTGTAATTGGAGGGTAAATTTGGCCTTGCACACCCTTCAGGTAGTTGTAGGCAGCAAGAAGGTCTCCCCTGAGCCTCCTCTTCTCCAGGCTAAACAATCCCAGCTCCCTCAGCCTCTCTTCATAGGGCTTGTGCTCGAGGCTTCTTACCAGCCTCGTTGCCTTTCTCTGGACACACTCAAGCCCTTCAATGTCCTTTTTAAATTGAGGGGCCCAGAACTGGACACAGTTTCTCAGATTAAAAAAATACTTTAAGGATACAAGCAAAATATTCTTTAAATCTGCAGTGAAGCATAGCAAGTTAGGTATGTATTGAAGAAAACAGGCAAGGAAATTGGTGAGGGAGTTTTTAGGGTGTCGAATAGTGACAGGACTAGGGGGAATGGAGCAAAACTAGAACTGGTAAATTCAGATTGGATGTTAGGAAGAAACTCTTCCCCATTAGGGTGGCAAGACACTGGAACAGGTTGCCCAGGGAGGTGGTGGAGGCCTCATACCTGGAGCTTTTTAAAGCCAGGGTGGATGTGGCTCCGAGCGACTTGATCTAGTGTGAGGAGTCCCTGTTCATGGCAGGGGGGTGGAACTGGAGATGATCTTCAAAGTGCCTTCTGACCCTGACATTAGGATGAAGTTTTTTGCAGAAAGAGTGATCAGGCATTGGCATGGACTGCCTGGGGAGGTAGTGGAGTCACTGTCCCTGAAGGTGTTTAAAAGGACACTGGATGTGACTCAAAGGTCTTTTCCAACCTCGTTAATTCTCTGATTCTGTGAAATCCTATGCAGAGGGATGAGACACTAGACTGTATAACTGTAAGCAGAAGGGAAAATATTGCCCAGGCAGGCTGAGTTTTTCAGCTCTTAGTAAAGGGAATGTATCACTGCCATGATTGCCAAAGCTTTCCAATGTGAGGTAAGTGCACTTTGGGTAAACAACCACAAAGACAATGTTTAGAACCTTCCACTCAGGAGCTCTGCAGAGTTCTGTGGAAACGAGCTCTGGAGTAAAGCTTCTGTCTTCAAGCAAGATAAAAAAGCCACTTGCAGTCTGATGATTTTTATTTTGTTGTTTCATAACAAGATGTTTTGAGTGTTTTAGCAAAGAATGAGGCCACGTGTCTGAAACTTGGTGTGGTACTGCTGCAGTACTTGGTGAGCTTTATTTGCAGTGCAAGTGTGAGGTTCCTTGTCATGTTCTGGGAAACCAAACAGTTCTCTCTGAATGAATCTCTGGAGTGACAGCCTGCATGCATGCTCCCAGAAGGGAGTGCTGGCACGTGCAATACTAGAAGGAAACAAGGAGGTGCATGTGCCCGTCCCCTTAGACATGTTTACCTGCATTCCTTTTAATGGCACAAGCACAGCTGCTGAACACAACAGCTGAGGAGACCTGAAGGGGTGGAGTGGATTGCAGGATTCTGCAGAGCTGTGTGCAGTGAAGGGATTTGTAACTTCAGCAGAGAAATCACCTAATGAAGTACTTCTTTCTTTTGTCTGACCCCTTCAGGCAACAGACTTCCTCTGTCCACAAGATATGAAGAAGTTTGATTAGCTTGAGTGATGTGTTCCCTGTATAATTTTATTGCTACCAGTCTTTCCTCTGGCTGGCTTGGGGAATCCATTGCAAATGTTCCCTTGGTGCCAGCGTTAGAGCTCTGCTGGCACAGCCTGTGTTCCCTGCAGGACCTGTAATGCACAGTGATCACCTCCCAAGAGTTTCTGGGAGGATCTGCTCTAAAACTCATTTGCCAAAACCCTTTCCAGATACTACTGTGAACGAGTTATGGTTTCTCTTCCTCCTGCTGGGAGAAAGGACAGATGTTTTTATTTTTTTCCATAAGCCAGTGACTCATCAGCCCCCATGTGTTTACCTGTTATGTATATGGCATTACTTGCCAGTAAATAACTAAAAATGTCTTCTATTTTTCTGGGTAGAGCAGCAAAGATTATTTTTGGATGTGTGATTTAAATGTGATGATGTGCACTCTTCTCTCTGCCAGAATGATGTGACATAGGTGGTGTCCAAGGGTTTGGGCTCAGCCCACAGGGTGTAGGCAGTGTGAAAGCATGACTTGCTGTACTAAGAACACACTCTACGTCTGCTGAGTGCAGGAATCACTGCTCTTCATCCCCTGAAAGGACAAAGTTTTCAAGCTAGCTGACACATGGATGGGTTTCCAGCATCAGCCCCTGCAAAGCATAGTAACTCAGAGCACTTTTCTAGCACCTCTGGGTTGCACTTTAAAGACCAAACCTCATTGTTTTGAGAAGTAGCTGTGGCTTCCAGTAATGAAAAGCAAGAAAAGGTGGAAAAATCCAAAGAGAATTTTAGTGTCTGGTTATATGTTGTTAGGGACAGGACATTTGTGTTGCTGATCTTGTTTTCACAGCAGCACTGTGGCAGAGTGCACGCAGTCAAGCAGCCTTGCCGATGAGCACCTACAAATTTGATGGCAGAAAGCCTTGTCTGCCTGCTTGCTCTGAGGGATTGGAAATACTGCCTGGTTTAGCACAAATCCCAGTTCTGAAAAATCACAGTTTCTGGTTTACTCCTTTGGGATTTTTGTGTGTAAGAGAACTTAAGCCTCTTCTTACTGAGGTCAGGGAAAAACCAACTCACCATTCCATTGGCACAAGTTAAAATGAAAACTGAGGGAGTATTGATTTCTTATGCTATGAGATACTCTCCTTGTTTACAAGGAAATTTCTTATCCATAAGCATTCCAGTGAAAAAGTATCTGAAACTCAATTATGTTTTAATTAAAATCACTTTTCTTCTTTGTAGTCATTAATGGCCACACACCATGTTTACGGCTGCTGCTAGAAGTTGTGGACAACCCTGACGTGACAGATGCCAAAGGACAGTAAGTTTGCTTTGTGATTTCTTTGTGGTGATTCAAAGAGCGGCTCAGATTTCTCACCAGTACCCCACAGGTATTTGAAATACTTTGTCCCCTGCACTTCTTGTAGCATTTGGCAGAGATTACAAAGCTCACGTTCAGCTGATCCAAACCACGTGCAAAGGGTTATTTGTTAATCTCAACCTTTGCTTCCTACTTTAAACAATTCTCAATAGGAAAATCGAGTCCAATAGGAATCAGTGCACCCTCAGCAAGTTTGCAGGTGACACCAAACTGTGTGGCACAGTCGACTTGCTAGAGGGCAGGGATCCATCCAGAGGGACCTGGAGAGGTGGGCCCAAGCCAACCTCATGACATTCAGCAAGGCCAAGTGTAAGGTCCTGCACCTGGGTAGGCACAATCCCAAGCACAAATCCAGGCTGGGTGGTGAATGGCTGAGAGCAACCCTGAGGAACAGACCCTGGGGGTCTGGGTTGATGAAAAGCTCAACATGAACCTGCAGTGTGAGTGCAGCCCAGACAGCAACCGAGTGCTGGGCTGCATCAAGAGGAGTGTGGCCAGCAGGGCAAGGGAGGTGATTCTGCTCCCCTCAGACCCCATCTGGAGTCCTGTGTGCAGTTCTGGAGCCCCCAGCACAGGAAGGACATTGAAGTATTGGAGCAGGTCCAGAGGAGGGCCACAAAGATGATCAGAGGGCTGGAGCAATTCTCCTATGAGGACAGGCTGAGAGAGTTGGGGCTCTGCAGCCTGGAGAAGAGAAGGCTTCCAGGAGACATTAGAGTAGCCTTCCAGTATCTTAAGGGGGACTACAGGAAGGCTGGGGAGGGACTATTGACAAGGTCTTGCAATGACAGGACAAGGGGCAATGGGTTTGNCCTTGAGTGAGCTGTACTAGTGGGAGGCGTCCCTGCCTATGGCAGGGGATTGGAACTAGATGATCCTTGAGGTTCCTTCCAACCTTGCTATTCTATGATTCTTCTGTGATTCTATAATAGATTCTGAGGACCAGATTCAAGGCAAACTAACGTGATGCTGTGATGGTGCTATAGAGAGTCTTTCTAAAACACTACTGTTTCAGGGTTTATCTGGTGTATTATGCTGGTACAGTGAGACAGAATGTTTATTTGAGGTGACCCTAGTGTTGGAGACGTGCCTGCAAGAATTTACTTCTTGTGAAATCATAGAATCATAGAATGGTAAGGTTGGAAGGGACCTCAAGGATCATCTAGTTCCAACCCCCTGCCATAGGCAGGGACACCTCCCACTAGTACAGGTCACTCAAGGCCTCATCCAATCTGGCCTTGAACACCTCCAGGGAGGGAGCAGCCACGACCTACCTGGGCAACCTGTTCCAGTGCCTCACCACCCTCACTGTAAAGAACTTCCTCCTAACACTGTGAAGAACTTCCTCCTAACAAATGGCAGTTCTTAAGGGAGATCAAAAGTATATTTTTAATTGAAAATTTTAAATGGTTAAAAAAGCTTATTTAGGTTGCTTGGAATGTATCTGACTGTACAGATAATTTTAGATGGTATTAGTGTTATCTTAAAACAGAAGAACAAATCTCTCAGAAAAAAATGAAAGCTATGTTAGTTCAAATTTTGGCTTTAATATGTCCCTTATGTGTCTCTCATCCCCTTTAAGCAATTGTGCAAGGGTTTCAAAATAAATGCTCTGTGTGGTTGTCATCTTGGTAACTAGCAGGGGCATTTGTTCACAACACCTTGCTCATGGTCACTGGAGGTGACAATCATTTTAGGCTGTTAAGAGAACAGATTCTCTTGAACAGTGTTTCTCTGTAAACTCCTTACGAAAATGTTTGTTTCAATTCCAGCTATGGTTGCTTGGTGTTGAACAGCTTCATAATTTCATACAAAGGTCTTTAGCTTGGTGGGTACGAATGGAGGGAAATTCAGGACTTCCTGACTCCTCTATTCCTATAGTTTCACAGTGGCAAGTCATACATCCTTTGAGAGCTGTGACTGGTTTGGTTTTGTTTTCTCTAGGACCCCACTTATGCTTGCTGTGGCATATGGACACATCGATGCTGTCTCTTTATTACTTGAAAAAGAAGCATCTGTAGATGCAGCTGATCTCCTGGGATGCACAGCTCTACATCGAGGGGTGATTTTATTTGTGTGATCCTTCGTTATTTGTCTTAACTGTGACTACATTTCACTTCTAACTCCAGGGATATTGAGTGTAGGGAGTACTGTGAATGATTTGCAATATGACCAGGCACAGTCAATGAGCTAAAGGGCAGAACAGGTCTGCTCTCAGTAATGCTCTGTTTCTGACTTGATTTCACACGTGCTTTAATTAATTAGCTAAAATGCTGATTAGACCTTTTTTTCCTGTCTGTAGGCACTTTACAGAAGCAATCTGTAGCCTAATAACTGAACACCTTAAGAATTCTGAAAGTAATCTCTTTAAAAGGACTGGCTAGCAGACAGATGGATATTTTTTTTTTTCCTGGGGAGGATGGTGCAAATAAGTAAACTTGAAGATTTTTCTAAAGGCAGTGAAACTTGAGGCAGACCTAATCTTTCCTTCTTACCCAATGCAAGGGTGGTGGAAGAGGTGATATGTAGACAGAACTCAATAAGCAGTTCAGCTTAGGAGACAAGCACAAGTCTATAGTAAGAACTGTGGCCTAAACCCCCTGTTCTATATTGAGAAGAGTGCATGAGCATGCCCAAGATACCAAAGCTGATCTATGTATGATACAGAGTTCATATTTCTGAAGATTTTCTTGAACCTTTTTCCCTCAGTTGCCCCTTGTTCATCTGTTCCCTTGGTCTTAAAGTCTTCCTTGGTTTTGTGCTTCACTTAGAGGAGTCTTCCACAGCCCAGGAATCAGTGCCTTTGAAAGACAGCATTTTGGTGTATCAGTTACCATAGGTACTCATGGGAGCAAAAGAGCTTTTCTCTCTGCCTGCTGAACGCCATGCAGAGCCTGTCATGTTCACAGACATCAATCTATATTTCTTGGGCAAGATTCTGTACTATGTCAACCTCTTCACTCATTTCTTTGTTACCAGATTATGACTGGGCACGAAGAGTGCGTTCAGATGCTGTTAGAGAAGGAAGTCTCTATTTTGTGTAAGGATGCCAGAGGCAGAACACCTCTGCACTTTGCAGCAGCTCGGGGTCATGCCACTTGGCTGAGTGAGTTGCTGCAGATAGCACTGTCAGAGGAAGACTGCAGTCTGAAAGATAACCAAGGTTATACACCGCTGCACTGGGCTTGCTACAATGGTAAGTGTATCCCAGGGGGCTTGGGCTGAGTGGCTTCAGTTCAGGGGAACATGGCAACAAAGCAACTGAATGCTTTGGAGAAGCTTGACGTGAAGAGTCAGATTCCTTCTCTTTGGCAAAGAGGCAAATCCTCTTCACTTGCTCACTGTAGTCAGCCTTTGCTGCATTCACCCTTCAGTTCAGAAGCCAGGGAAATTCCAGCAGTACCTCCTGATGGCTTTGCAGCTCATTAGCTCCCAGTCACGGGAAGCCAGAGTGAAATTCTGGTATTACTGAGGGCAGTGATGAAACTCTCATTGATTTCTGTGGGCCAGGGATGCTCCTTTGAGGAGCCACCTGATGTATTGATGCAAGAGACCACATCAATAAACAGACAATCTGAACTGATTATTCTAAGATGGAGAGTCTGAACTTGCTGCTTAATAGAAGAATTAAGCTTCCTAATACCATCATTCCAGACTAGAGATGCATAATGCAATATGCACAACCACATAAAGAAGAAACTCTTTTTCCTTTTAGATTTTTTTTTCAGTAAGTGCTAATATTAGCCTGGATCTATCTTGTTGCTGCCATAGAAATAAGTACATCTGTTTGTGATTTTCATCCCCTAGGAGCTTGCATATACTTTGTGTTCAACTTTGAACTCAGTGTTAAATTCTGATCCATGTAAGCCTAATATGAATTAAGTGAATGATGTCTGATCTCTTACAGGTCATGAAAACTGCATAGAGGTACTCCTGGAACAAAAACTTTTCCGCACATTCTATGGTAATAGCTTCTCTCCATTGCACTGTGCTGTGTAAGTAGAAATGTCCAGTTACAAATGCTTTAGGATATGTCTGGGAAAAGTAACAGTAGGAGAAGAAAGACTTACTTCATTTTTAGACTGTTTGCGTGAGCGAATCGTTTTAAAGCTGATCGTAAAACTGTGCTTACACCTCTGCTGGAAAAGTGGCAGAGTAAAGAGTGTATTGGCATAAAGCTCACACATTTAAGTTACTTGATGAAATTCTGACTTGGCTGTGTTTCTGCTCCTTTCCCTAAGGAAGTTTTAATGTAGGAAAGATTCTATCAGAGCCGAATTGTAACTTCTCATAACGTTATCGCAAATGCATTTTTTATTTTAAATGCAAATGACTTCAGTTTGCTGAAGATGTTTAGGTCTTACATGTCAGCCATTAGAAGAGTAAGAAATTCATCACTGAAAAACCGCATAGAAACCTTCCTTACTTCTGCCAGCAGTTAAAATGATTCTGTACTATTCTATGTTCTATTAGAAGAAAGAATGTCTTCCAGAAGTAATGTGGGAATTACTGTTCCATTCCACAGTTCACATCACTGGAAAGCAGAAGAGTAATTTGTCATGTATCAAACTTTGCCAGCACCTTACTATATTAGAGAAATAAAAGCATATATAATCCACTAGTTTTCCTCTGCTTTAAGTAATTGGTGGCTGAAATGTATTTGAAATCTGAATTTATAGTAATGGCTTTGACTTTTTTTTTTTTTTATTCAATAATTGTGTTTTCTTAAACTGTTGTGTAATTCCCAAACCCTTTAAAAATGGGCAACTTGAAAACACATGCAGATTGAAAATGCAAACAGCTGCTAATCCAGCTTGGGTGTGTGTTAGTCATGCAGTATGTCCAACTCTGTTACTGAACACTGCTCGTTTTCATAATGAAATGAGACAAATTAACAATAAGTAGAAGGAGTATTGAGTACATCCCTTAAGGAAAGAGATATGGGCTTCAGTACGTAAACCATTAGAGTAAAACTTTCTATATGTAGGTATCTGTAACAGTGCCTTCCAGATCCAGGTGTTTGACATAGAGACTAAAGGATTCGAAGGTATTAAGGTTTTAATCTCAGGTTTGTGCTGCACTTCCAATTACCTCTGTGCACAGTGAACTGCAGGATAAGCTTTTCTTTAAAGACTGAAATTCAAGAGTAGTGCCTACCGTTTGCTTAAATGGAGAGATGATGAATAATCAGAAATGTGGTTGAAATCTTTACAGCAAAGTTACATTAGGAAAACCTTTAACGAAACAAGAAATATGGATGGGGAGTAAATTAATAATAGAAAGTGGGAAAAAAATGTAGACTTATCTTGTGGAAAATATTTTTTCTTTGGCAGAATCAATGATCATGAAAACTGTGCATCACTGCTCATCAGCGCCATCGATGCCAGCATTGTCAATTGCAAAGATGACAAAGGAAGGTAATGGTTTCTTAAACAAATTGCATTGTATCTTCATGAATCCCTTTAGTACCTTCCACAATCCTTATGAACCCCTAAACTAAGCCTTATCTAATGAGGCTGAGCTAAGCCATGGTGGCAGTAAGCATGCTGACTCCTTCAGACAGCAGTTTACACTACAGCAGAGTTAAACGGTGGCTCACTTGAAGCAAGAACACCACGAAGCATTCAATTTCATTGTACATAGGAAAATAAATACTAAAGAAGTAGTATTTTGGTTAGAACAGCTATGACTGCAGGCTGTTTTATTTGCTAAATATTTAGACACCTTTATCTTTGCTAAACAGAGCTATAATGTGTACACAAAGAAAAGGATTCCATCAAAACCATTCATGTTGTGTTAGCATTCTGAAGACACGCAACTCAAAATAAAATAATGGAGATACACATTCAGCCAAACACTGAAGTTGACACCTTGATCATCTCCCCACTCTGTATGCATACATATACATATAATTAAAATTGCTGAAACTATTAATGAAACAACTTCAAGACCTTCACTAGTGGTGATTACTTACTCCTACAATGGTAAGATCAGCTCACCCTTGCCTCTAGTACAGCATGAAAGAGCACTAGGGGCTGGGTTTGGTGTCAGCTGTCTTTTGTCTCAGTCACACTTCAGACCCAAAATGCCACAAGGAGAGAGTGAACAGATTCTAGTGTCCTGGTCTAAAAACTAATAGCCTTCAAAGTGGACAAAATTCCTCTGACCTGCATAGGAATAGTGTTATTGTAGCTTGTTGGTGCAGTATTTTTAAAGCTTCTATTCCAGCAGGACAGAGACTGTCAGTATTGTTTAACTTACTTCAGATCACAGAATAGCAGAGGTTAGGGGTTGGAAGGCGCTTTGAAAGATCATCCAGTTCAACCTCCCTGCCAGAGCAGGATCATCTAGTGAGTCACACAGGAGCAGGTCTAGATGGGTTTTGAATACTGCCAGAAAGGGAGACTCCACAACCCCCTGGGCAGCCTGTTCCAGAGTTCTGTCACACTCACAGTGGAAAAAAAATTTCCTCATGTTTTCATGGAACTTCCTATGCCTCGACTTCCACCCATTGCCCCTTGCCCTGTCACTGGGCATCACTGAGAAGAGCCTGGCTTCCTCCTCTTGGCACTCAACCTTTACATCTTTAAAAACACCGTAACATTTCCCTGCTGATAACTTGAAGTTTCATATGAAAGGGAAATAAACTGAAACTGTCTTGCACTTCCAGGTTCTCGGGGAGGTAAGTGAACAGGAATGTTGCCATTCTTTAGTCACAGCTGTGGTGGTGTTACTTTTCCCCACAGAACGCCCCTCCATGCAGCAGCCTTTGCGGACCACGTGGAGTGCCTCCAGCTCCTCCTGAGTCACAGCGCACAAGTGAACGCTGCGGATCACTCAGGGAAAACGCCTCTGATGATGGCAGCTCAAAACGGTCACGTAGGTGCTGTAGGTAAGGGCAGCCTTGCCTCTGCTCATCTCGAAGGGAATGTGGTGCTGCAGTTACTATGCTAAAAAGGGAGAAGAACAAATTTTGTTAGATGTCCATAAGAAACTACCTTCACATCTGTAAAAGAAAAAAGATATTTTTCTTCTGTTTCTCAGTAGTCTTGGTGAATGTTTGCAACAACACACCTGAGTCTTATTTCCCTCTAAGAGCACACTGTCAAGAGCATGAGGGGAGCAGTAATTCTATTTTGCTGGTTTACTTCCTTGATTTTATGGAGCAGTAAAACTGCACTTGTGAAAGAGACTGTGTAACCTTTTCTTCTACCCTGTTATAAGAAGTCCTATTCTTTAAATGGCAGCTATCAGCAGATGCTTTTCCATGCTAGACCGTACACTATAAACATATAGATTAGAGTCACGCTAGCTTAACAGAATTCTCTTTTCTCTAGCTTCACCTCTACCCCTAAATTCTTTATATCCACTTAGTCCTCTCACAACAGGATCCATGGTTGTTCTTAGGGGAAAGTGACTCAGGCAGAGCTTGCTGATCTGCAAATGGAGAAGTTTATAAACAAATTAAGAGGACTATATGTTTGACAGTTTGGGACATGATCAGTGAGCTACAATGGGCTACAATGAGCTCTGCCTTTGGTGGCTGGTGAAGTGCACAAGCTTAGGCAGTACTCATTCATTATTTTCACTTCATAAAGCTCGCACAACATGAAGGTTTAAATGTTAAGCACACCTTAATGAAATAGTAATTTTCCCCCCTGTTTTCACATGTTCTTCTGACCACTGGGTTTGTTCATTGATTTCTGTTCTGTACCTCAGAATTTTTGGTGAACATTGCTGAGGCTGACCTGACGTTAAAAGACAAGGAGTTGAACACATCTTTGCACTTGGCTAGCGGTAAAGTAAGTTGGAGACCTCTGTACATGTCTGTTCTCATCAGTCTGTATGTCTGTATGGGTGTGTGATGCTATTTGTGTTCTGCAATGGCAACATGGTGGTCAGACTTGTGGTGAGGAAGGGAGCATTGTTCCAAACTTTCTTCTAAGCCTTTCTCAAAGCTTTTTTAAAAAATCCTGAGAAGTGAGAGTTCAAGGTGAATCCTCTTAAGAGCAGTTGAAACAGAAGGAAGGGAAACTGAGATAAATGGTGGAAAACACTTTAAGATTTTACCAAACAATCTCATTGTAGAATAGTTTAACAGAGGTTCAGTAGCAAAGGAAAAAAAAAAAAAAAGGTTATTTTGTTTGATTGTTTGTTTGTTTTTATTCTCAATTTATTTGCAGGGAACCTGATTTTTTTCTCTTAACTGAAAAGCAACAGAAACAGATGATAAGATTGGTGGTGGTGGTGTCTTTTCCCAACTTTTCTTCCTCTTAATTCCAATTAAGAGGAAGAAAAGGTGTCTATGGTATTCCCTCTCCTGGGACTTTTCTTTACTCCTATCCACGGACTGGATTCTGGCATGATAGTGTTACTCCAGTTTCTGCAGACACAGGAGCCTTGCTGAATTCTCAGGGTCCTTCAGTCAGTGCTGTAGGCTTAAGCACCTGCAATCTGCCACGCTGAAACAGTAGCAGACATAGGGCCTGGATCTGTAGCATTGCCAAGATTTCGCTATTCAAACTCCCACAGCAAAGGTATTTTGTAGTAGCTCACTAATAATACAGGAAGACATTTAAAGACACAGAAAATTTAGTATTGGTTTCTGAGATTAAACCATCTCTTTATGACTAGTTTTAATAAGTCATCCACAGAATGCTCTTTCGAGTCTTCTCTGAAAGTCAAGGAGGTGAATTCATGGATAATGAACTGAAACCTCTGAAGAGCAAAGCCAATGCCTACATTTTCAAGCGTGCTAAAGCAGTGTTGGTTCATAAATGGTGTTTTGAGGCTCCTCCAGTTCACCTTCTACACATCCTTATAAGCTTAGCAGCATGTTCTCTATTTCAAATGGAGCTATTAAATTTCACTTTCATATGTAATCTTTCTTCTGCCTCAATTTCAAACCCCTCAGCAAATTAACAGTTTGGGTTTTTTCTTCCCAACTACAGGGTCATGAAAAATGTGCCTTGTTAATACTTGACAAGATACAAGAACAGAGCCTTATTAATGCAAAAAATAATGCATTGCAGACGTAAGTACAGCCTGATCCTTCCAAGTTTGATTGATTTACCAGAAGATTGCAATTTAGCAAATCAAATTCACATCTCAGATTTTTTTTTTTTTTTCTTTAGGACAAAAAAGTTAATGTCTGATTTTTTAATTTTTAATTTTTTTTTTAATGCTTACCCTTCTAAAGACCAGATTTTATTGCATTTTCCCTTTTGACTTCTTTAGTGCCAGTTCTATACACTGGTGGAAAGAATATCTGAGGCTGCATATTTGAAGACTATATTAAAACGTCTGTTAATTTTGTGAATGTGTACATTCACATCCAGCATCCCCTAGGTTTTTGAACCTCACCTTAAATCTAAATACATTATTTAGACCAAATTGGGTACATTTAATTTTCAGAGGATTTTTTCAGCTGCTGTTTTGTGTGCAAACACACATCAGCATAGCTTGAACCATCTTACTTCAGCTTCACTGCTGTGGGGGAGTCCCACAGTTCAGGTGGCACATCATCTAGTGATGCTTGTGAAATGATTCATTCCATTTTAGCTCCTTTTCCCCCCTTCCAATATGAAGCTCTTGGCCAGGCTGGATGTGGCTCTGGCCAACTCAATGTAGTGGGAAGCCCATGGAAGGGGGGTGGGAACTAGATTATCCTTGAGGTTCCTTCCAACCCTAACAGTTCTGTGATTCTATGAAACTGGTTTTCCTGTCCCCGTAAACTTCTCCCAAACAGGAGCTTTGGGTGTTGGCTCAGAAGAGGAGCAAACCAATGGTTATTTTTAATTTCCATCTGCTCTGCAGTAAGAGCTATTAGCAATTGAATATTCAAGGCTAAAAAGGCAGTACAATGATTTTGAGCAGTCTGCAGTAGCCAGAATTGAGGCTGGAACAGTTGTGGATTAATTTTCCTCTAACACGTCAGTTGTGTGCTGCAAACAGGAGAAAGTATTAAGCCATCTTTGCATATATAAAGGTAATATTTGTCTTGGCTGTATGTTATATATGCATGGAACAAGAGGATTGTTTTAAAGATTGTAATGTAATGCTATGGCTACAATAGAACTGTAGTGGTCTAATTCTGGGCTCCCCAGTTCAAGAGGGACAGGGATATACCTGAGAGAGTCCAATGGAGGGCTACAAGGATGGCTGCCTTATGAGGAAAAGCTGAGAGACTTGGAACTTTTTAGTCTGGAAAGGAGAAGACTGAGAGGGGATCTAATAAATGTCTATAAATACATGAGGTTTGGGTGTCGAGAAGGAAGGGACAGCCTCTGCTCACTTGTGCCCTGGGATAGGACCAGGGGCAATGGATGTAAACTGCAGCACAGGAAGTTTTTCCTCAACATGAGGAAGAACTTCTTCACTGTAAGGGTCATGGAGCAATGGAACAGGCCCCCCAGTGAGATTGTGGAGTCTCCTTCTCTGGAGACTTTCAAGACCTGTCTAGATGCATTCCTGTGTGACCTGTGCTAGATTCTATGGTCCTGCTCTGGCAGTGGGGTTGGACCCAAAGATCTCCAGAGGTCCCTTCCAACCACTAACATCCTGTGACCCTGTGATTCTCTTGCTGCCGATGGGTATGCTTTAAGCATTACCTGACTTGTTTTAGAAAGTCTGTTTTAAACTGAACTTAAATACATCTGTTCTGTTTTTGCAGACCCCTCCATATTGCTGCACGAAATGGCTTAAAGATGGTGGTTGGAGAGTTGCTAGCCAAAGGGGCATGTGTCCTGGCAGTAGATGAAAATGGTAAGTAAATAATACACTCTGACCATCTTCAGTAGAATCCAACAGGTAATTTTTTGCAGTAGACTTAAAAGCTGATGATAGACATCATTGATGTTTTTATCCCTCCAAGAACAGACAGTGAGCTGTGTGAGTACCTAGTTGGAAAAAAAAAAAAACAAAAAAAGAAAAAAGAAAACAGTATTTATTTTTCTGTACTATAAAAATGTATTCTAAACATCACAGCAGTCCCTTTTACTGTTCATTTTGCATGTACTGTCAACAGCTAGTCTTTTTTAATGCCTGAGTGCAGTGGTAACTTGAATTTCCTAAACATGCAAGTGGCACCGGATAATTCTGACACCTTGCAGAAGAATTAAGGATTATGCATTCAATCAGCGCATGTTTTAATGGGTAGGAAGAAAACCATCAACATATGTTTGATTTGTGTCCTAGTTCATTCTGAGATCAAAGCTTGAGATTTAATTATTGTCTGACCTAATCCAAGGTCCAAGTAAATTACTGTTGCCTCAGAAAATGCATCATTGCTCAATCACAAAATCATTTTGGTTGGAAAAGGCCTTTAAGACCATCAAGCCCAACCATTCTCTAACTCTACCAAGGCTGGTGCTAAACCATGTCCTTCAACACCACCTCTCTGCTTCTTTGAAACACTTCCAGCAAGGGGGATTCATAGAATCATAGAATGGTAAGGTTGGAAGGGACCTCAAGGATCATCTAGTTCCAATCCCCTGCCATAGGCAGGGACACCTCCCACTAGTACAGCTCACTCAAGGCCTCCTCCAACCTGGCCTTGAACNCTGCAGAGCCCCAACTCTCAGCCTGTCCTCATAGGAGAGCTGCTCCAGCCCTCTGATCATCTTTGTGGCCCTCCTCTGGAGCCGCTCCAGCGCTTCCATGTCCTTCCTGTGCTGAGGGCTCCAGAACTGCACACAGTACCTCAGATGTGGTCTGAGGAGAGCAGAGTAAAGGGGCAGAATCCCCTCCCTTGCCCTGCTGGCCATGCTGCTCTTGATGCAGCCCAGGACTTGGTTGCCATCTGGGCTGCATGCACACACTGCAGGCTCATGTTGAGCTTTTCATCAACCCAGACTCCAAGGTCCTTTTCCTCAGGGCTGCTCTCAGCCATTCCCCACCCAGCCTGGATTTGTGCTTGGGATTATGTCTACCCGGGTAGGCATCTCCCTGGGGGCCCTGTTCCAGTGGTTGAGAACCCTTCCAGCGAAGAATTTTCTTCTGATACCCAGCTTAAACCTCCCTTGGGGAAACCTGAGGCCTTTTCCTTTCATCTTGTCACTTGTTACTAGGGAGAAGAGACCAACACCCACCTCGCTTCAGGGAGTTGTAGAGGGTGAGAGGGTCTCCCCTCAGCCTCCTTTGCTCCATAAATATCATAAATATGTAATTTTGTCTCAGATTTCAGTCAGCTCCTTCCCTAAGCATTCCAAAGTCCATAGAGGGCTGTGCTTCTGTAATTAGTGTTTTAAAGAATGTCCTCCTGAAATAAGCTGGTCTTTATTACATTAAAATTGTGCATACAGAGGCAGCTAATTCATATCTATGTAACAAATGACAATTAAGTTTATATTCAATTCTTTTAGGGACAGCTGCATGTGCAGTTTATGAGACAGACATTTAAGTGCAATCTTGGTATGAGCATAAGCCTAAAGAATATTTCTGCCTGGAGTTCAGAGGAAATTTCATTGAGGGTGTGCATTCACTGCAGTGTGGAGAGCTTGCTACAAAACCGTGCTCGCATTTCTCCACCGAGCTCATCCATGCTGCCAGAACTCTTGGCCTGTTTGACAGAGTATCAGCAGTGGTCAGTGCCTGGGATTACTTAAGAGCACTTAAAATCTGCCCATCTGCAAAAGAATTTGTTTGCTTCTAGCAAAAAGAAGGATTTCTTGGAAAACCCTTGAGTACTACAGAGCAGCCTGCAAAACATACAGAGAGCATAATCAGCATGCTGATTTCCAAGGTTTATATTATGTGAAGAGCTGCTTTAGGGGCAGCACTTGGGTAGGAGCCAAGTTAAACTGCAGCAAAGACAAATTTCTAATAGCTCCTGGGTTCTTTGTTTGCCTGACATCTGTAGCAGTTAACAGCATTTATGTTCTGAATACAGCCAATGTTCTTTAACACAACCTCAACTTAGCTAACTAAACATCCACGTAGTCATACCTGCTAGACGTGTACCACCTGCGCTGGTCTGATTCTTTGCTCTTACGATTGATTTCCTAAACAAACTGCTTTCTGAGTTGAATAGATGCTCAGAGTTTTTAAAAATCATTGGCTTATTACTTCAAAATATTTAGAGGCTAATATACTTTATGTTCGAATAAAAGCTGTTGCTCTCAGAATGGGACGTGTCGATACACACAGAAACTGAAGCCAGTTTCTGTCCCTGTGGCTGTGCCCCCGTCTCCTGTATTCCCCGTGCTCTCTGTGCTCCCAAATGCTTTTATTCATGTTGTGAAGTCTGTTTGCTGCCCGGTTTACAAAATAGAGTGCTTGTTGTGGTCACAGTGATGGAAATGCTCCATAGAGTGTGTATTTTCCCAGCATGTCTAATACAAAATAAGTAACATCCCCCTGTTGCCTGGCATGACTGTGACCGGACATACATCTCCTGCTTCCCAGGTCGCCTAGAGATGTATATGAGGAATGCTCAGTGGCACACTCAGTATCCCCAGTACTAACCATTGCCTTGTCTGCGTTTGTGCCCAGGTCATACGCCAGCCCTGGCTTGCGCTCCTAACAAAGACGTGGCTGACTGCCTGGCACTCATTTTGGCTACCATGATGCCTTTTTCTCCTTCCAGTTCAGTGACGGCTTTCAACTTCGTTTGTTTTAAAAAAGACAATTTGGCCAGGACACATCTCTGCGATGGCTCCAGTATGGGCAGCATTAACTCTTACAATAAGCCCTTGAGTAATAACCTAGGAACAGAGGATGGGTACAATGAAAATGATTCGGATTCTGAAACGTTTTGACTATTTGGTGTTCAAAAGCCTTTTGTTCGTTACAGTTTCCTTTGGGCTTTATTTTTGTCTCTTTAAACAGCTTAAATCCCAGGGCTACAATCTTAACTATTATTCTTGACAAGTAGGTATGGAGGGATTTACAGTGTTGATGAGAATCAAGCTTTTAAATAACAAAGAGGGATTTACTGGAAGGTATTCACAGAATCACAGAATTAAGGAGTTGGAAAAGTCCTTCAACATCTTAAGTCCAACCTATCACCTAATACCTTCTACTTAACTAAACCATGGCACTAAGTGCCTCATCCAGACTCCTTTTAAACATCTCCAGGGATGGTGACTCCACCACCTCCTTGGGCAGCCCATTTCAATGACAAATCACTCCTATTAACCTGCAGCTTTTCAGCTTCCATATGTTTTCTTTAGGCCCTAAGTGCCCCTGTGGAAAGTCTCTACCTCTTATTTTAAGTACGGAAAAAAAAAAGAGGAAATAAAAGCCTTTTTTTTTTCTTTTTGACAGCACAACTAAACAGGGAACTGTTTGTAAAAAGTGTTTTAGCTGTACCTTTAGTACACAAACGTATTTCCATTGTAGCTTTCCTAGATTCAAGCATCACCCTTATGTTTGTCTGTTTCCTGCTTCCAGGGGCTCTGTTAATTACATCACGTTTGTTGTTGTTGTTGTTGTTGTTGTTACACAGACCAAAGGTAAAGTTACAAATCTTAAAGCTGCCTGTATTACTTTCCTATAGTAAATGAAACCTGTTACCTACTGTGTGTATTAAGCACTTAAACGTACAGAAGGCACTTTTTACAGCCCTTAGTTGCAGCACACAATTAGAAAAACATAGTTAATCACTCTCGAGGCCAAATTCTTCTTGTCTCACTATAGATTCCCTGGGACATTAGTGGAACCACTTGTGTAAAATGAAAATCACGTGGCCCTTATTTGTTATTATTACTATTTTTGTTTTTAATTCAGCACAAACGTGTGTGGTTTATTTGCACTACAGAGTTAGGGTCATTAAATGTTTCTGTCACCTGAGCCATTAATCATAAATCTTATACCACAAAATAAAATCGGGTGTAGACAGAGGTGTATGTAAAAGTTTTTAACAACTTGCCAACTTAAATGGATTTTTTTTTTGTTTTTCCCTTTCTATGCTTAAATAACATTTTACTGTAAACAGTATCGAATTTTAAAATACTTTTGCCAGTGTTTGGATTAACAGAGCTAAGGTAGAGCAATGGAAGCCTAACACCCAGAGCTGAAACACCAAACACCAGAAAACCTGTCTGTGTACGGTGCAGGGGATTGGAGGTCCATGCTAAAAAAGCCTGTTGTCACCAGCTTTTACAGCAGTGTCAGCTTTGTGAACATGTTTACTCCTTCTGCCAAAGTTTCTAGGTCAAATGGACCACGACCCTCCTCTGCAACAGATGTACAAAAGGAAGAATGAGACTTTATAAACTAAAAACCAAACAAATAAGCAAACAAAAAAAAGCTCTCACAAGTTAACCAGCTGTACCAAGAGGACCAAAATGCTTCAGTAATTAAATGGAAGACTTTGCTACTTGTATTTTTTTCTTCAAATGTGAGTGACATAACAAAGTATTTTTTTTTTTCTAAACCATAAGAACTTCTGAGGTAATGAGTAGTCTTGAGTGACTTTCACATTTTCTGACGCAGGTTTCAAGTCGACATTTGTAACTGATGATGTGTTGACCACAGGTTCTGGGTTAGCTTTTTTAATCCAGACTGAAGAATATGTTCTTATAATTTTAATGTAAATGTGTTGATATTTATTTGAAATGAAACAAATACCCAGGAAAAAAAAAAAAAAACTATGGCTTGGTCTTCTAGTTAGCATTTGTGCATACTGTTTGGCATGGTGCGAAATGCAATGTGAATCTAGGCAGGACTGATGGCCTGAGTAGAAAAAGGAAAGGCCAGGGAGGGTGCCCATCTTGGTATGTGGAATGGGAAGATTAACTCTGGTGAAAAGCAGAAAGCAAACCACCTTCCCTCTTTTTAAAAGCTTAAGAAAGGGATCCAAGCCTTTGGTAGACAAGTGGGAGAAGACCCTACAGCTACAGTAAAGAGGGGAGAGGTGTTGAAATTCCTGTGAGTCAGGCTCAGGCTGCCTGCAAGCCTCCGTCTGTGCTGGGAGGAGGAGAAGAGCTTCCTCAGTGCACACTTTCGGCAGGATAA
>VWZE01018702.1:20697-43100 GCA_013396675.1 Eubucco bourcierii
AAAAAAAAAAAAAAATATTGGCAGACTCCAGTTCTTTCCTTAGGGAAAAATATGTATATGTTCAGTTCATTTTGCCTTGCTCAAATTAAATATTGTTTCCTTGAACATTGGGTAAAATTTAATATTGTTTGATTGAACATCAGGTAAAATTAAATATTGTTTCCTTGAAGACTGGGTAAAATTAAGTACTTGTTACCTTGAACATGAGCAAATTCTCAGAGTTTACAACAGGCAACCACAAGGGATAGTGCCTCTAGAAGTAAATATTTCATCTCCCTCAGCTCTCTGTTTTCTGCAGTGGAGTGACACAGCACCTGACACTCTGGTTTTCTCCTCAGAAAATGCAACAAAAAACATCTTTACAATTGATTTTTTCTTTGCTTTTAAAAGTTGCAGAATAGCAATGACCACCTTGAAGCACAAGAGATGGGTTGTTAAAGTTTTCAGTGGTGTCTACTCAGAAATAAATAAAAATCCCAAATTTAATTTATTTTATGGTTTTAATGTGTAATGATGCCATTGAAAATAAATACATGGGAAATGTCTGCCATCTGTCAGGATCAGCCTTTTAATCTTAACCAGAGATGTAGGATTAGTTAGGTCTCACCCTGAAATGCAGAAAGTCAGGGTGTCCTACATGAAGGTGCTTTGTTGGGAAGAAAACCAGTCCTATTTTCAGCAGGTGTTTTTAAAAATTCAATATTTTCACTTGCTACCAAACAGAGTTAGTGAAAATATTTCTGTGTGACTTAGAGCACCTCATAACTCTGATAATTGTGTAGCACATCACAGAAGCATATGGGATTACTGAATTACTTTGAACTGTCTAGGAACCAAACCTAAACTTTCCTGATTAAACTTTCCTGTATAAACTAGCAATATCTCAAAACTCATGGAAGCAGTTGATTAGTTATCATCTTCTAAGGGCACTGCTTTGAGTATGCTGTGTTTAGGAGGAAAACTGCCATGAGCAAGGCACTTGGAAGGACTCAGCCTGTCCCCCATCTCATGTGTGTTAGAAGAATTTTCCCTTTCTTTCTTTTTGTGAAGGCTAATACATTAATCTGTAGTATAGTTTATCACGTGTAATTTAAGGCAGGTATTTGAGCATGGGACTAATTTTACTCTTGTAAATAAATCACCTTGCCTTTCTGTGGACTTTGTACAAGAGTAGAGTTAACTATACAGAATTGTTGCACTTAACCCTGGATCCTGCAATTTATGGTTTGCTGACAACTTCTGTGTCCACACCGAGCAAAGGGTATTTGGGGAGGGTGTACCAGCAGGATGCCAGGATCCTTTTGTCCTGTATTCTAACCACAGCTGCAGGGGGAATCCATAGAGGGATGGGGTCCCAAGTCCCACTCATAAATACCGAGTTGCAACCTCTGGACTGCCTGAAATTGCTGTGAAATAGCTCAGGGGATTTCTGTTCATCGCTACTAAAAGGGCACCATAATGTGTTTGGTACTTACACGCAGTGAGTAACTGCCAGATGATTGAGTTAGAGCAAACGTATGAATTGTTTATCCATTGTACTGTTGAGAAACTTGGTTCTGTATCTTGAGGATGGTTTGAAAACAAACAAACAAAAAGTTGTGGTTTTTATTCTTAGTCATGTAAGAAATATTAGAGTGCCTTTTTATATTTGTGTATGATGGAAGTGCTTTGTGAAACTTGTCTTTTTTTCTTTTTGTTCTTCTTTCCCCCCTCCCCTCCCCCCCCAATTTGAGTGTTATAAAAGCAATATATTACCAGTAAATTTTCATTTCAGACCTTCTTTGAATGTATAAATTGTTTCTTCTTTTCATATGTTTTACCTGCATTGAAATGAAAATGAATATGCTAAATTACTATTAAGAATAATGTCTAATTTTTGCAGTGCTTTCTTACCTCACACACACACACACACAAAGGCAAACCTTAGGTCAGTGTTCTAGGAAAGGAAGTTTTACAACTAGTGACAATCCAAGTGTGTGTATAAAATGTAATTTTATGCGTTTCTTATGCAGTGATCTACATATTAAAGCCAATATCTTACGTTTTGTAGGTTTTTGTCTTATATTTTATGCTTTAGCATGTGCAATATATCTTTATAAACCATGGTGATACGGTTCTGGTGCCAGTGTGATATTTTGCATAAACATTTGTAATAAACAAAGACTGAAATATTGTTTGATGGTTTCACTGGGGTTTTGGCAGTATTGTTTGCTTCTGTAAACTGAAGATTTAAGGACTTGACTAAATGTCACATGTGAAATGAGGGGGGTGGGGTGGGGAGGGGAAAAAAAAAAAAAAGACTTATTTCAGTGTATGACTTGGAGTTCAACCCCAGTCTTCTCAAGCACAGTTTAGTAACTTTTTTCAGCTACTGAATGCTGTAATTGTCATGAAGAACCCTAACTGTAAACTACTCTTGCAATGCATTCAGATGGTTATTTTTACAAATAAAAGAGGTACAAATACTGTTGGAAGACTGAGTTTATTTTCATTCTTTTGAAAGTTTATCGCAGTGAAGATGGTGGAAATGCAACTGTGTGGATTTCTACCGTGTGCCTCCCTCATCTGTAACCACTCCTTGTACCAATTCAGCTGATGCTAGTGTTGTTTCTTCTGTGGATGGAAAAAAAGAAGAGGGACTGCTTCTGTTTGGTCAGTTATTTAATCTTTTAGCGTTGGGTTTCACTGATGAGCAACGCTGGTAGTCAGGGGTGGGCTCGCTTATCTCAAAGACACAGAAATCCAGCGAGTCTCTGGCCAAAGATAGTAAAACACTAAGCAAGGTATTAAGTGCTTGCTTAAGCAAAGAGAACACACCAAAAAACAAACCAAACCACCCCAAACCACAAATAACCAAACCAAAACACCACAAAAAAAAACCCCACCAACAAACAAAACCCAAAACCACCCCCACACACAAACACCAAAAACAAACAAAAAACCCAAACCAAACCCAACCAAACAAAAAAACCAAACAATCAGAAAACCACACCCCTGTGCCTGCGTCTTTTACGTGTGGAGTGCTTGAAATTTTTATGGTGTTTTGGCTAAACTGCTACCAGGCCAGATGTCGCAGCTGCCCGTTACTATTTTCGGCAAGGCAAACGGCAGCGACGCCTGCGCCCCGGCTGTAGGTACCGAGCGAGGCTCCGGCCTGGCCTCTCTCTGCACCCCCAGCCCTTGCACGCGCGGGTAAATTCGCGCCTACCAACACCCAGAGAACCTTTTACAGGGGCCGCCCCCTGCTGAGGGGAGCGCTCGGAAGGGCTTCAGCCACAAACGCGCGCACCGGAGCGGCAGTGCGACGACTTGACCTCCCTGTCATGGCGGATACGCCTTTCCCCCACACGCTACCGGCTGGGCTACCTCGTAGGTAGGTTCGTGACCTCCTCGCAATGGCTCCCATCTCTGTGCCATGGCGGAAGGACCCTCTCTGGCCCCGCGAACCGCCGGGCACCCGTGCGCCAGACCTTCCTAATATGGCGCTCGCCCTGCCGCCGCGGAGGCCAGGTTGTGGTCGCAGGCTGCCCGCCTTCCCGCCCCGCCTCCCGGGCGGTGCCGCTCCCCGCCTCGCCGAGCCTGTGTGCGCTGGGAGCTGGCGGAGGGAAGAGGGTTCCGCACCTCGGCGCGGCGGGGTGCCATGGGGAGGGTGGGACGGCGGCTGCCCGCCTTGGCACCTCTCTTTTACGGGGTGCTGGCGGGGCTAGTGCTGCTGGGGGTGCGGGATGTATTGTTTGTCTACGAGGAGAACCGGTGCAGCATGACCTACATGTACGAGTACCCCGAGTACCTGGTGAGTGAGGCGGCGGGAGGCGCTGAGGGAGCGGACGGCGGTGTAACAGGTGGGAGTCCGCCGGTCCCGGGGCTCCGCTTTACTCCGTGGCCCTTGGGGTGTCGCCGCCCGCGTCGCCGCGGCCGAGAACAGCTTGTTTGAGGCGGAGCCCTGCTGTGGCTTCCCTCTTTTGCCCTGCCTGTGGCAAAGAAGCCGCCTCAGACGCGCTCAACCGCGGGAGATCCACCGCACGGGCGCCTCTTGACTGCTCCCGTAACTTTGGTGTTGGCGAACTCGCCGCTTCCGAGGCGGCCTCTGCAGAACCGGGCAAAAATGGATCTGGCTTCTCTGAGAGGTGTACTTGGCTGCATCCTGTAATGGTGCACCTTGGGCAGCTGCAGAAGGCGAAGGGTGTTTACCTGTAAAGCAGCGAGGTGTCTCGTTCTGCTGCCAGCACGAAAAGACAATGAACAGAAAAGCGTCCCGTTTTCTAACCTGTTAGTTAATTGTATTTGTGGTAAAACTGGTGAAAAGCTTCTTTTGCGAAGGAAGAGGCTGGGCCAGGTCCTCTGATAGCAAATCACAGCTACACGGGTGCCCAGGTGCTGAAGTCTTGTACTTCCTGGTGTATTTTTTTGTGAATTTGTAGAGTGTGGAGCAGCTAATGTGTGAAAAAGGGGAATATCTGAGATTGGGAGGAGTATTTCTCAGGTTAGTGAACAGCACAAATTTATCCTGTTTGGTATCTTCATTGGTGATCTGGATGAGGGGATTGAGTCCACCATCAGTAAGCTTGCAGACTATACCAAGGTGAGAGCATGTGTGGATCTGTTAGAGGGCAGGAGGGCTCTGCAGGGGGACCTGGACAGATGGGCTCAGTCCAACACAAGGGGTTTTAACAAGGCCAAGTGCTGGGTTCTGCACTTTGACCCCAACAACTCCATGCAGCACTACAGGCTTGGGACAGAGTGACTGGAGAGCAACCAGGCAGAGAGGGACCTGGGGGTACTGGTTGACAGCTGGCTGGACACGAGCCAGCAGTGTGCCCAGGTGGCCAAGAAGGCCAATGGCATCCTGGCCTGAATCAGGAATAGTGTGGCCAGCAGGAGCAGGGAAGTCATTTCACCCCTATGCTCAGCACTGCTTAGGCCACACTTTGAGTACTGTATCCAGTTCTGGGACCCTCAGTTTAAGAAAGATGTTGAGGTGCTGGAACGAGAGAAAGGCACCAAGGCTGGTGAGGAGGCTGGAGCACAGCCCTGTGAGGAGAGGCTGAGGGAGCTGAGATTGTTCAGCCTGGAGAAGAGGAGGCTCACTTGAGACCTTATTGCTCTCTGCAACCCTGACGGGAGTTCATCTCTTCTCCCAGGCAATCAGTGACAGAACAAGAGGATACAGCCTCAAGCTGTGCCAGGGCAGGTTTAGGCTGGGTGTTAGGAAGAAGTTCTTCACAGAAAGAGTGATTGGCACTGGAATGGGCTACCCAGGGAGGTGGTGGAGTCACCATCCCTGGAGGTGTTTGAAAGGAGACTGCATGAGGCACTTAGTGCCATGGGTTGGTTAATTAGAAGGTTAACTATGATGTTAACTATGATTCTGTGTAATTCCGTGAAAGTCTTCTTGGTGAGCATGTCCCACAACGTGTGGGAGAACTGTCTGAAGTCTCTCTTGGTTTGCTGATGAAGACTTTTAGAAACCTGTTTGAAAATCTCCCACTGAAAGGACTGCTGATGGAACTGTTGTATTCCAAATGTGTTATAGCTCAGTAGCAGGAAGATGTAAACGTGAGGTTCCCTGAGGTCTCTGCTAATGCTGCATGCGGTTGTTAGAAAAGAATCTTCAATAGGATGCTGCGAGACTTAGTGTCCTATTACAAGCATCCCAAAGCATAATTTGTTGGCTCCTAAACATTCATTTAGTGCTATCCAGGATGTATATTCCATTCTGAAGTGCGTTGTGAGCTGTCTTGAGTATTAATGAAGAAGATCTTGAAGCAAAACCGTAGCACCTAAATGGGTGATGGAGCAGAAAGTTAACTTTTGGAGCAATTGACCTTCATTTGCTAACCTTGACATAGCTGTGTTATCCTACAAAAGAGAACCTGTGCCTGAAATTCTCATGTGCCACCACACATCTTCTGTGTTTGCTTGTTCTGTCAGGGCTTACGTTCTAAGCTTCTTTAGGCAAGTGCTATGCTGTGCTGTGAGGAGATGCAAGGTTTGAAGGTAAGCAGGAGATGCAAGTCACAACTGGGAGTATTGCCTCTCAGAATTTCCATTCCCTGGGAATAATCACTTTTACTTCACGGGAAACAGCACTTGTGGGGCGGGGGGGGGAGGGAAGCTAATGGCTTGTCTGGGTTTGCTAAGGCAGCTGCTTTTCAAGTCCCTCTTTATTGTTGCCAGGGCTGCTGGAGTTTTAATGTTTTTGTAGTGCTGGCATTGGTAAGAAACCACAAGATAGGAATTTCAGGTGGAAGTTACCTGTCCTACTACAAGTGTCATACTACAAAGCAAATAAATGAGTAAATAAGCCAAAGTTTTGTTAAGTTGGTGCCTTAACAGTGTGGGTTAGCTCAGAGTCTGGCTAGTTCTAAGTAATGCCATCAGTTTGGATTTTTGTTTAAAATAGTTTTTTGTTAATCTAACCACCTGTGTTCTGCAGGAGTTGGAGAGCTGCAGTGTGTGGTCCTGTTCAGCTAAGCTTGCCAATAGATTGGTCAGTTAGTAGAACTTTTTCACATAAGCCTGACTTCTTTGGGAAGTAGGGTGAAAAATGAAGCCTACGCTGGCATTGTAAAAAGTTACTGTAGCTTATTACAACCAATTATATGTGTGTCTTGGGAATTCAAAGTTTGGAACCACTCTCATGGAACAAAACCTCCTCTTTTCCTTTGCAGTTACACCTTGCTGTTCTGTTAGATTTGAGCGCTGTGATTTCACTGCAAGCCACCAATATTTGGTATCACAGTTCCCGTGGGTTGTGGGGTTTTTGCTTTCAGTGCTGACCCAAAGAAGGACAGTTTGTTCACTTGGTGTTCTGTAAAAGGTTTTTGAAGATACAGAGCTTCTTCAGTCTGGAGAAGGGGAGACTCAGGGTGGACCCTGTCACTCCCTACAACTACCTGAAGGGAAGTTGTAGTCAGGTGGGGATCAGGCTCTTCTCCCAGGTGACTTGTGACAAGAAGAGAGGGCATGGCCTGAAACTGCACCAGGGGAGGTGTGGGTTGGATGTTAGGAAGCACTTTCTCATGGAAAGGGTAATTAGGCACTGGAATGGACTGCCCAGGGAGGTGGTGAAGTCATCATCCCTGGAGGTGTTTAAGGAAAGATTGGATGTGGCACCTAGTGATGTGGTCTAGTCCATGTGGTGGTGTTAGGTCATAGGCTGGACTTGATGATCTATGGGGTCTATTCCAGCATCAGTGATTCTGTAAACCAGGAAGGTGCTGTGGATCTCCTCAGCCAGTAAGTTATATAAACCCTTAGTAATGAAAATGGGTTAATTAATTTTTTTTTTGTCATGGAATTTTGAAAGCCTATGAAAAAGGAGCAGTAGAAAGGAGTGAGAAAAGGACAGAGAGGTCACTGTAGTTGGAAAGGCAAGATGATAGAGAAAAGGGAAAGATAAATGAAAGGGTGATCTGAAGAAATAAGCCCTTGACCTATAAGCTTAACCTTTTTTGTGCACAATGAAGGATTGGAACACTGTAATGTGTGTGTTTTGTTCTATAATATTATGAAAATAGGAGTCCTAGAATATAAATTTTAAGTTTATAGATCAAACATCGTAAGAGGAGGTTGTAAATAATCAATATGGCAAACAATTTGAAAGCTAAGGGAGAATGGAAATAGTTTTTAGCTGAGAAAAAAACAGAAAGCAGGATGGAAAGTGTGTATGTAAACAAGGAATTAAAGCTAAATTGCTTTTACTGTAGATGTAGTTGAAAGAAACAACTGCAGTACCTGAAATAGAGAAGCATCTATGTTGAGAATGCAGTTAAGAGACTTCAGAGGAGATTCGTTTAGCAAAACTGAGTTTAGTTTTATTTTTGTTTGCAACGATCTAAATGAAGTGTTCCAGGGGGCTGGAGCACCTCTGGTGCGAGGACAGGCTGAGGGAGCTGGAGTTGTTCAGCCTGGGGAAGAGAAGGCTCCGAGAAGACCTAATAGCAACCTGCCAATACCTGAAGTGGGCTACAAGAAGACTGCAGAGGGACTGTTTACAAAGACCTACAGTGACAGGATGAGGGGCAATGGTTTGAAATGAGAGAAGAGCAGATTTAGATTGGATGTTAGGAGACAACTCTTTACCATGAAAGTGGTTGAGCATTGGAACAGATTGCCCAGAGAAGTGGTTGAGGCCCCATCCCTGGATATGTTCAAGGTGAGGCTTGACAGGGGACCTGATCTAGTTGAGAATGTCCCTGCTTACTGCAGGGGGTTGGACTTGATGACCTTTAGAAAGCCCTTCCAAGCCAGGTGATTCTATGATTCTGAGATTCTTTGGTTTCTTTTTAACTTTTGCAACAGAAAATAAAATTGCCCAAGAAAACAACCAGGAGATACCCAGCCTATGAGCTCTATCTCTATGGGGAAGGGAGCTATGCTGAAGAAAACAAAAATCTCCTGTTGACAGGAATTCCAGTTCTCTTTCTTCCGGGGAATGCTGGCAGTTACAAACAAGGTAAGTGTTTAGCTAAGTTATGTTACAAACAGCTCTCACATTATGCCTTAGTGGCAAGAAGTTTTCTGTAGTTTTTTTTTGCTTTGGTATCATCTTCTCACTTTATGCATCCCCTGCTTTTGTTTTTCTGATTATTCCTTCTTAGGCTTCCAGGCTCTCTATGAAAAGTTCTAAAGCATTTTTATTTCTCATTGTAAATACTGAAGTTAGTAGTTTGAAGGACGTGAAATATTGTAATTGTTTATTTAAATAATCATGTGTTCCTTCCAGGCTGGGTTTACCAGGTCGTTATCAATATCACTATCAATACAGACTGGGGAAGGAAAGCAGCCCTATGGAAAAGGACTTGGTGGTGCTGATGGATGAGAAGCTTGACATGAGCGGACAGTGTGCTTGCGGTCTGGAAGGCCAATGGCATCCTGGCCAGCGGATGGAGAGAGGTGATTCTGGTGCTTTGCTCTGGTGAGACCTCACCTGGAGTACATCCAGGTCTGGAGCATCCAGGTCCGCATCCAGGTCTGGAGCTCTCGCTACAGGAAGGACATGGACCTGATAGAGCAGGTCCATAGTAGGGCCATGAAAATGATTGAGGGTTGGAAGTAGGAGGACGCTCTGAGGGAGTTGGGGTCATTCAGCCTAGAGAAGAGAAGACTTTGGGAAGACCTAATAAGGACCTTCCAGTGCCTGAAAGGGGCCTACAAGAAGGAAGGAGAGAGACTATTTGCAAAGACCTGTGGTGATAGGATGAGGGGCAATGGATTAAAATGGAGTAGAAGAGGAGTCGAAGGGAGTTGAAGCGTCATCCCTGGAGATACTCAAGGTGAGGCTTGACAGGGCTCTGCGCAATCTGATGTTCAGGATGCCTGTGCTGACTTCTGAGGGAGTTGGACTAGATGAGCTTTGGAGGTCCCTTCATAGAATCATAGAATGGTCTGGGCCAGAAGGGACCTCTACGGGTTGTCTAGTCTGCCCCCCTTGCAGTCATCAGGGACATCCACACTAGACCAGGTCACCCAGGGCCCCATCAAGCCTCACCTTGAATGTCTCCAGGGAAGGGGCCTCAAACCCCCTCTCTGGGCAACCTGTTCCAGTGCTCCACCACCCTCATAGTAAATAACTTGTTCCTAACATCCAAGGTAAATCTGCTGTTCTCAAACTTGAACCCATCACCCCTTGTGCTGTCAGTGCAGGCCTTTGTAAACAACTTCTCTCCATCCTTCCTGTAGGCCCTCTTCAGGTACTGTGAGGCTGCTATTAGGTTCCCCTGGAACCTCCTGCTCTGAAGACTGAACAACTCCAGCTCCCTTAGCCTTTCCTCATAGCAGAGGTGCTCCAAACCTCTGATCAATTTTGTGGCCCTTCTCTGGACCCACTCCATCAGGTCTGTGTCCTTCCTATATAATAAGGTCTTCAGACCTGGACACAGTACTCCAAGTGAGGTCTGCTGAACACACTTCTTTTGATGCAGCCCAGGATATGATTTACCTTCTGGGCTGCAAGCATGCAGTGTCTGCTCATGTCCAGCTTCTGATCCACTAGCACCTCCAAGTCCCTTTCCATAGGGCTGCTCTCTAACACCTCATCCCCCAACCTGTACTGATAGTGAGGGTTGTTCTGTCTCAGGTGCAGGGGCCTGCACTTACTCTTGCTGAACTTCATGAGGTTCACTAGGGCCCACTTCTCCAGCCTGTCCAGGTCCCTCTTGTGTGTTGCCACCACCACACACCTTCCAACCTAGATGGTACTTTTTAGATCTTTTCAAAGCCTTTTGAAGATGTTCTTTCTGCTTATAAGCTTTAGACAGAGTTGGTGAAATGATTCATGAAATAGCTCCTTGGGTGTTTGAGCTTGTAAAGCATTTCATAAGCCCTTTTCCCACGTCAGGAGCTTTGCTGAAATTCCTTCGATACGTTAATTTCTGTAACAGACTTTACCAAGAAGGAAGATCCTGCAGGCTGTGTATCTCTGGAACTGTTCCACTCCAGAGGAATCTTGCTTCTGTGTGCCAGATTTGGGCAGAGCTTTCTGGGATCATTGGTTATTTTATATACTTGCTTCTGGAACTTTCTATGATTTTCTTCTTTCCCTACTGTGCTTTTTTATTTGCAGCTGTTGCTGTTCCCATCCTACCATGTCTCCATGGAAACTCGGGGACAATTCTGCACTCAACAGGCTCTATTAAATAACAGCTGGAGATAGACAGGTCACATCCAAGACCTTGTACAGAGAACATTTTCTCCCTCAAGGTTTTAGGTGGGAAAGTGTCCTTTAGGGTTTGGTTTTCCAGTTCACCATATGTCTCTTGACGCTATTTGTGAATGTTGTCCTAGTCTTCAAAGGAATTTTAGGAAAGCCTAGCAATAATGCCTGCAGTGTTGAAGTCCAGAGTGCTCATTTTGTCCTGATGGTGGTAAGAAGGCACAAAGGAGATGAAAAAAGCAGCTCTTGGATGGAGGAATGTAATCCTTGATCTTGTAAAGATTTGGTTTTAGAAGTAAAATATCTGCAGGCAGCAGGGAGCTTGCTCGCATGGTGAACTGCCACAAGCAGAACATGCAGCTCTTGATAACTCACTTCAAGCCTACTTTCCATCTAGTCAGGTTTGTTCTTCTTCACATTATTTTGTAAGCTCCTCATGGTATCAGAGTGTTTGAAATTGGAAGGGATCTCCAGAGATCATTGAGTCCACCCCCCAAAATCCAGAAACAGGATCCCCTAGGTTTTTTAAGTATCCAGAGATGGAGACTCCACAACCTCTCTGGGCAGCTGGTTCCAGTGCTCTGTCACCCTCACTGTAAAGAAGTTTCCCTTTATGTTGAGGTGAAACCTTCTGTGTTCAAATTTGCATTCATTGCTCCTTGTCTTACTGCTGCACACCACTGAAAAGAGATTGACCATCCACTTGACACCCACCCCTCAGATATTTATAGACATCGATAAGATCATCTGCTAGCATTCTCTTCTTCAGACTAAACAGCCCCAGGTCTCTCAGTCACTCTCCATAGGAGAGATGCTCAAGTCTCCAAGTCATCCTCGTGGCTCTCCACTGGACTCTCTCCAGCAGGTCCCTGTCTCTTTTGAACTGGGGAACCCAAAACTGGACACAGTATTCCAGGTGTGGTCTCACCAGGGCAGAGCACAGTGGGAAGAGAACCTCCTTAGACCTGCTGATACACTTTTGGTGCACCCCAGGATGCTGTTGGTCCTCTTGACCATAAGGGCACATTGTTGTCCCATGGAGAACTTGCTGTCCACCAGGACTCCAAGGTCTTTCTCTATGGAGCTGCTTTCCAGCACACCCTCACTTGTACTGGTGCCAGCTGTTATTCTTCCCCAGATGCTGGACCTTGGACTTGTCCTTATTGAACTTCATGAGGTTAACTAATTTTTTTTTTTTTTTTTACCAGAAAAACTCTTAATAGCAATCTGAAATAATTCTTCTCCTTTTAAAATTGAATTCTAACAGTGACTAATTAACACTTTTGCTGTAATTATTTACATCTTCAACTTTCATAAAACAAATGTGATTGCATGTAATAAACTACTGTTTTACAAGTGTGATGTGCAACTATTGCATATTTTGGATGTCTTTTTCATTCTTCTGAACAACTTGAGATGAACAGTGCATTTGAAGAACGTTTCTTACTGGATTATTTTGTCTGTCTGTTTGTGCTGTTACTGAGCAGTGATGCTTAGACTGTTCTAATTGGTGTGGTTTCTTTCCCTAGTACGTTCCCTTGGCTCCATTGCACTTAGAAAAGCAGAAGATGTTGACTTCAAGTATCATTTTAATTTCTTCAGTGTCAATTTTAACGAGGAGTTGGTTGCGCTGTACGGCGGCAGTCTGCAGCGACAGACCAAGTTTGTGCACGAGTGCATAAAAGTCATCCTGAAGTTGTACAAGGTGAGTAGTGACATAACCTGGATAATGTGCTTGCTTATGAGGTGGAAATCTGGACTACCTTTTCTGGTGGATGATTGAGAAATAATGAATAAGGGAGGGAGACTTCATTATGTGGTTCTGTGTGTGTGGATGATTAAAGGTGCAAAGACAGAATTGCTGCTCTTCAATAGTTTTGTAATGCCTGTGACAGTGCCAGAGCTTTGGTTAGGCTCTGTATTATGTTTCTAAATAAATGCATGCACAACTTAAACCTTCTTGTAGCAGAGATGTAAACTTTCCCTAGTTTATTACAATGTTAATGTAGTATCACCTTACACTGATTGAAGTGGTCTACAGGAGAGATGGAAGAGGAGGTTCTTTACGGTGAGGGTGGTGAGACACTGGAACAGGTTGCCCAGGGAGGTTGTGGATGCTCCCTCCTTGGAGGTGTTCAAGGCCAGGTTGGATGAGGCCTTGTGTGAGCTATACTAGTGGGAGGTGTCCCTGCCTATGGCAGGGGATTGGAACTAGATGATCCTTGAGGTCCTTTCCAACCTTACCATTCTATGATTTTACAAAGTGAGAGGATGAGGGACTAATGACTTCAAACTGGAAGAAGCTCAATTTAGATGAGAAGAAATTCTTCCCCATGAAGACGGTGAGGCACTGGAACAAGTTGCCCAGAGCAGTTTTGGTGGCTACAACCCTGGAAGTGTTCAGGGCTGGGTTGGATGGGTCCTTGAGCAAGCTGGTCTAGTAGGAGGTGTCCCTGACCATGGCAGGGAGGTTGAAACTAACTGATCTTTAAGATTCTTTCAGTGATTCTATATCTGGCTTTCTCTAGGAGAGGTCTTTGGCACCCTATGTCCCCAGAAGCCTCAGAAATTAAAATAAGCTTAAGTTTCTTATTGCATTCGAGCTAGAAACTTTATGCTGAGCTTCTGCTGGCACAACTGTATTTTTTGGATCTGTTTTGTGAACTTGTCAAGTTGGTCTTGATTAATATTATCCTTGAGAGGACCTAAGTTAGTTTTGAGGGGAAAAATTAGGTACAGTTGATAACTGCAGTTTAATACCAAATCTGTTTTTGATGTATCTAATTACTCTTTGCTTAAGGGTCGAGAATTTGCACCGACCAGTGTTGCAATCGTAGGTCATTCCATGGGTGGTCTTGTTGCAAGAGCGCTGCTCACGTTGAAGAATTTTAAGCCTGAGCTTATAAACCTCCTCATTACTCAAGCCACACCTCACACTGCACCTGTAATGCCTTTAGACAAGTATCTTACTGGTAAGTATTGCAGCTGAGCTCATTACATCTGATTTTTTTTAATTTTTTTTTTGAGCCTCTCAAGTCTTAATACCTATTAAGGCTTGCAAAATCCACAGCAAAATGTAGTTGTTTGTTTGCTGTAATTAACCTATTCCTTCATTGCTCAGGTGATTGTTTGAGAGTTCTGAGAGAAAGTAAAATGTAATCTAAAACGGATTATGTGGACTAGAGCTTCTATTCAGGGCCTGGACCTCTCTGTAATTTCTGATTTGACCAAGATGCAGAGCATGTTACTGAATTTGTAAGCTCTTCAGCAAACAACAAGTTTTTCTTCCTCCTTATGTGACATTTGACCTCCCTAATGGCATCCTTTTATCAAAGGAATTACCTGAATAGTAGTATTGCCATAAATTTGCTAAATACAATGTTTGCTGTGCCCCAGGGGTTGGGGAGTGAATCTGAAATGTAGATCTAACAATCTGTCTGTGTATTTGCACAAAATGTTGCATTTTCTGCTCACCTGTGATATAAAAAAATATAATTATGCTAAATTGTATATAGAATGTGCATTCTCTGCATCTCTTGAAAAGCTAGCTTGCACTAAGCTGTGCACAGTGATAATTGTTCTACTGGATGTAGATCTTGAGGAGGGAAGTGCTGAAGGAAAAGGGATAGATGTTTACTGTCTCTGTGGCATCTGAGAGGAGTAGATTCTCCTTAGCTACTGAATTTGATTTACTGTGCTTGCATTCATTTCTCCCTTCAACTGATTGCAATGCAGTGATTCTTTCTTGCTGGCTGTTCCTGGTGTGTGGCTGTCCTTCAAATGAATCTGTGGTTTGCTACTTAGGTTTATATGTGCTCAGCTGATGTATAAAGTGTATCTTGTCCTTCCTAACTCCTACCTCCTTGGAGTTAAAACTGTAATTTTCTCACTTTATACGAATCAAAGCTCAAATGCCTGTAGAGGGACTTGCAGAAACTTAAAATGCTTCTGTAGCTTGTTTCTTTCTGGTACATCAAATAGACTTACAGGGAAATTGTGATTGATTTTAATATATTTTGTAGATTTTTATACAGCTGTAAACAATCATTGGATTCTAAAGGCCCAAGATTTGAGAAGTTTAACTACCCTTTCTGTGGCGGGAGGATTCAGAGATTACCAAGTTCGTTCAGGACTGGCTTTTCTACCAAAATTGAGTCAACATGACAGTGCCTTATCTGTTGTGGTAAAAAAACACACTGTTTTTTTTGGCTTTGCATGGTGCTATTAGATGGATTAATGTGTTAGGTTCACATTATTTATGTGTTAGATCTATGTGTGTGTGCACTGTGTGCGTCTGTGTTTAACAAGAAGTCTGTATGTTCAACCTAGAGTAGCTAAATATGAGAATACCACATTTAATAATACAATATAGATAGTGTGTGGTTATAAAGTCATAAAGAGTTGATGTATAAATGAGTGTCCAGTGGAAAAGCATGTGCTGAGGTTGATTTGAATTATCTGCAGCTTGTGTGGTTTCCTCTCACCACTTTCTTGAACTTTTTCAGTTCCAGAAGTCAGGCTTTATTTTTCCTGTGTTTTTGCAAGAGATGTGTGTATGGAGACTGACATACATGCAGTGTAGAAGTAGAGCACTTGTTTGCTTATAAAAAGAGAGCTTTGGCTTGGAGCTTTGGGTGTTTTGCATTCATTGTTTTTGAAACAATTTAATAATAGAAAGAATCTTCTGGATCATCGAGTCCAGTCTTCTGATTTTACAAACCTCTGTCTCCTTCCAAAACTAATCAAGAGGCATCCTAAAGTAGTTAGGTTTGGCATTCCATCTCCACCTCCATCAACACACTCCTTACATGGAAGTAGCTGGAAAACACTTCCCATCAGAGAGAGTATTTGCAATTTTCAACTTCCATTTACTGCACAAGTCAGTTTTTAAACATGTGCATTCCAAAATCAGCTTGAAATGTTATCTGCAAGAGGTGTCATTCCCGTGGTGTTTACCTCCCTGTCCCTCATACAGAAAGCTGTCTATTAATAGCCTCAGCTCCAATTCTCCCAGGCTAAGAAGATTAACTCTGCATTCCCTTTGCCCTAGTAACTTCTCTCCGCATCTGCTCTACTTTCATTACTCTTGAGGGTTAGTGACTAGAAATTTGCATGAGATCTCATGTACTTCTAACAATTTTGGGGTTGGTTGTGGTTTTTTGGTTTATGGGTTTTGGAGTTTTTTGTTTGTTTGAGTTGTGTTTTGGTGGTGTGTTTGTTGTGCTTTTTTCCTAGCTAATGCTAATAGTTCCTAGCTTACTTGAATCAAGTTGTACAACTAGGGGATGAACCCCATTTGTGAAATGCATTTATGATGTTACTAAGCCCTGAAGTGCAGTACAAGCAGTGTACTTACAGAAATCAATAGCTTCAAGGCTGTTCAGTTCTTGGTGTTCTGAGTCTTCTTTCTGTTGAAGATGCCCTTGATATTTCAGCAGCAGCTTTCATTGATCACTTCTTAAAACAGTAATTTTAATAAGAGAAGCACTCCTTGAAAAATAATTTAATTTTCCTCCATGTTATTATTTGCCATTTTACCATGGGCCTCTACTATCTGAGATTTTTGTAGAGTCATAGAATGGTCTGGGTTGAAACAGATCTCTGGAGATCATCTAATTCAACCCCATCTGCAGTATGCATCGGGATCCTCAACTAGACATTGTCCAGAGGCCTGACAAGCCTGACCTTGAATATTTCCAGGGGTGGAGATACTTTGACTGAAGAAGTCATTGTATTCTACCCTAGTCCCTGAAACACTGCTCTTAGAATCATAGAATGGTAAGGTTGGAAGGGACCTCAAGGATCACCTAGTTCCAACCCCCTGCCATAGGCAGGGACACCTCCCACTAGTACAGCTCACTCAAGGCCTCATCCAACCTGGCCTTGAACACCTCCAGGGAGGGAGCAGCCACAACCTCCCTGGGCAACCTGTGCCAGTGCCTCACCGCCCTCACTGGAAAGAACTTCCTCCTAACATCCAGTCTAAATCTCCCCTCTGCCAGTTTAACTCCATTGCCCCTTGTCCTGTCATTGCAAGACCTTGTCAATAGTCCTTCCCCAGCCTTCCTGTAGGCCCCCTCCTTCTTAATATTTACACAGATTCACTTAAATACAGAGGAGAAAGTCTTGCTTAGAGTTTGGAAATGTTGAATACTGACAAAATCTTTCCTTCCCAACCAGAGCTCTGCTGTGCCTAGAGCTTGGGCCTCAACAGACCATCTCTCCATAGTGTGGTAAGCTTATGGAGCAAGACTTAATTAACTGTTTGTACATCGCTCTGTTCTCCCTTGTCATCATATTATACTAACATCAATGTAATATTAGTATGCTGACTCTTCTGGATGCTTTTATTCCTCTGGATACTTCCTTTCTAGATTTAATTTTATTTTTACTGTCTTCTAGGTGCAAAGAGTTGATCCTGGCCACCATTAGAGCTTTTTTTGATCTCATAGATGAAAACACAAGGCAGGTTTGTATATGTCATCTCCTGTATATTTCCCCATCACCCTTCTCTTTTATCTCAAATAACCTAATCAGGACAAATTTCAGCCTATTACACAGGAAACCCTTTTTTGATTGTTCTAAATCATACTGAGAAATTTGCTGCTTTGTACCAGCCACTGGAAATTTCCATGGCTGAGTGTTTTTCAGCCATCATGTCAGAAATAATTAGGTATTGACTTCTATTATTGTTTTATTACCTTCACACTTCATTGCCGCAGTGTAGAATGAGTTTTCTTCCATAATGCAGTGAGCTTAGTTGGGTTTGCCCAAAGATAAACAGATTTTGCTAGTTATGTATCTTGGAATGTGACCTCTCAATGTATGTTTAAGGCTCTTTTTCGTGGTGAAAAGCTCTGATAGTTTAACTCAGACAGAATACTTCCAAAACTGCCCCATATGTTGCCATCATAGTGGTGTTCTTGTGAAAACAGTGCTGACCAAGATAATAAAAGTATTTGCTTATCTCCAGCTGCTGTTATTTATTGCTTCTCCAAATAAATATCTTGCATCTTCCTTTTTTTGAAAGCTTTTGGAGAAATCCCCCATTGTGCTCTGGTCTCTTTTTGAACTCTTCTGCAGCAATATATGGACATTGGGAAACATTTTTTCACAGAAGGAGTGGTCAAGCATTGGAATGGGCTACCCAGGGAGGTGATTGTGTCACCAACCCTGGATGTGTTTAAAAGTCACCTGGATGTGATACTTGAGAATACGGTTTAAGGGTGAACTTTGTAGAGTAGGGATGACACTTGGACTTGATGATCCTAGGGGTCTTTTCCAGATGGAAAGTTTCTGTGATTCTGTGAATTGTAGTGAAGTTCCAAGGGCTTGGAAATTGGAAATAGGTAAGAGCAGAACCTCAGTCACAGAGGAGGAAGGCTTCCAGGTGTCCATTTTGATACTCTTTGGGGCACGCTTTGCCAGTTTCTTAGATGTATGCACTTCAGCGTGTGATTCGGGGAGCTATAAATGGGGTGCAGTTGCTTTGGGGTTGACTGGCAGTGGGCTGATGAGTACAGCTTTTCAGAAATCACAGTTTAGAAAATCAGAAAGACAAAAATTAGTCCTGAAAATTTGATTTGAAAACAAAGAAAGAAAACAAACATAAAAAGCCCAATAACCCTCCAAAGTGAATCAGATGTAGGTCTACAGCTGTTTTGGGTGCTTGAAGCATTAAGCCAAGGTGTAGCAGAGTGGGTTGCTGAACTCAAAGTATTCAATATAAACATGAGAATTTTTCCTGAGCTCTGTGGCATACGTGTGTTGTTTCAGGAAGAAGGAGTGTGTGTTGATAAAGCAAGTTCAATAGCACAGTCTCATTGTGTTAAGAGTGAGCAAGGATATAAACCTAGAAGTTCTAACTGTGCTTTATGATGTGTAGATCTTCTCTATTGCAGTGGTTGGGTGATTGGCTATTTATGACACTTGATTCAGATTATGGAATTTAGAACAGAATCAGTGTGCCATGTCTTTTAACAACCTCTCCTTCAAATCACAGCATGGTTTGGGGCTTTAAAGATCAGCTAGTTCAAACACCCTGCCATGGACCTAAACAGTCCCATGCTTGTGACTCGGTCCAGCCTGGCTTTGAGCACTTCCAGGCTTGCAGCCTGGTCATGTGGTGATGGTCACATTTGATCTTAGCAGGTGGCACAATTTCCCATGTGTTCTTTTTTTTTTTTTTAGATAACTGAGGATCCACGGAGGAGGATGTCTGTTTTGAATCACCATTTTGTGAGACACCCTGCAAAGATATTTGAGGAAAATCCTGAAGCTTTCACAGAACTTACAGGTTTGCAGTGTTGTTCTTGAAACAGGATTCAGCAATACTCCTTGGCTAATAGTTAATCTTCTCACTAACAAACCTCTGGAGCACATTTTGTCCTTCTTCAGGCATTGCTAAAATTCTATATGGCTTATAGACCCAAATTACTAGCTTTCATGTGATTTCACACCGGGGCTGCAGCAAATTATCATTTTTACATGGCTTAGATTCTGGGGAATGTGGAGGAGTCCATCCCTGGAAGATTTTAAGGCCAGGCTGGATGTGGCTTTGGGAAACCTGATCTAGTAGAAGTTGTCCCTGCCTGTGGCTGGGGGTTTGGAACTAGATGATCCTTGAGGTCTCTTCCAACCCTGACAATTCTGTGAGTCAAATTTAGACCCAAATGTCCAGCAGACAAGCTCAGAAATTTGGAAAGGCTGGGTGGCAAAGGCACAGCCTAAGTTTGCAAGAGAGGCAGGGTGGCTGTTGTAAAGACACTGTGTTAGTTCTGTGCTGCTCATGGAATTCATTGAAGCAGATCTGAATATGCATCAGTGACATCAATTGTTTTGTTTTTTTTAGTGACATGATAGGGTAAAGCAAACTACACAGTAACAGTTGCTCATCACTACTTAGGGTGTATAGCTCAGGGTGAGAAAAGTTGGCTGCATGGAGTCTTGGGAGCTAAACTGCATTTTTGGAGTCTGCTCCTGACTGTGGTGAAGTGTGCCCAACCTCTTTGTGAAAACCATGGTCAGGGCTTTTCTTAAAGAAACCTCTTGCTGAAACACTAAGGTGGCTTGAGCTGTGGCGTCTAGTTTTGGCCACTGGTGTAAGGCAACATTTGAGAATTGACAAATACTGAAATGAGTATGGAGTGGAGGACCACCACCAAGATGGGACAGCCTGGGGAGTGGGACACAGGGAAGGAGGCTGAGTGAACTGGGCCTTTTTGTCCTGAATCACGGAATCAACCAGGTTGGAAAAGACCTTCGAGATCGAGTCCAACCTATCACCAAACACCTTCTAATTAACTAAACCATGGTACTGAGTGCCTCATCCAATCTCCTTTTAAACAGTTCCAGGGATGGTGATCCACCACCTCTGCTGGCAGCCCATTCCAATGCCAATCACTCTTTCTGTGAAGAACTTCTTCCTAACATCCAGCCTAAACCTGCCCTGGCACAACTTGAGGCTGTGTCCTCTTGTTCTGTCACTGATTGCCTGGGAGTAGAGACTGACCCCTGCCTGGCTACAACCTCCCATAAGGTAGTTGTAGAGATCAACAAGGTCTGCCCTGAGCCTCCTCTTCTCCAGGCTGAACAACCCCAGCTCCCTTGGCCTCTCCTAGTAGAGAATGCGGAGGGGGTTCCTACTGCTGTCTTCATCTACCGAGTGAAAGATTGGAGAGAAAGTGAAGCCAGATACTTCTCCAGAGTGCACAATGACAACAGGTGGTAAAGTCCAGTTACAGCCAAAGAATTTCTGTTTAGATACTTGTGAAAAATACTTCACCAGGAAGGGGGGCAAAGGTTGGAACAGATACCAAGAGACTTTGGGGAACTTGATTTGTTTGTCTGCTTGCTTTTTTTGAGGGGATCAGCTTTTAGCAATAATGAGGAATGTTTCAGTCAAATGTTGTATCTACACCTTACTATTTCTGGTGTCCTCTTGACAGCTAAATTTCTGTAATGAACCTCTTACTCTAGTTACACAAAAGTAAACCTTCATGCACGGAACTTAGTATTTTTCATTACCTGTGTCTCTGATCTCTTCATTATTGTGTCTGATTCCTTTCCTTTACCATTTTCTTGTACTTGTTACTCAGTTCACTGGGCACTTGTTTCTTGACAGCTTCTTGCTATGTTACCTTGAGAGCTTTGCTTCAAGATCTATAGGTTTTTTATTTTACAGTTATTTATACCCTAATTGGATCTGAGGGTTCCGCTGTTTCCTGTGTAACTGGTGTTCACTGTTGCATGTGTTTCTGAGCACAGGCAATCTCAAGTGTTGTTTTAAGCTTATACATTTTCATGCCCTTTATAGATGAGAGATAAGACCTTGGGAGTAAGCAAAAGTGAAGATTTTGGAGATAAGGATGTTAATGTATAAAAACATGTTTCATTTTAGGAGCTTTCATGTGGATTACAGTCAGAACCTCAAGATGGACTTACGCAGTTTACAATGTAAGTAATTTTTTTTTCTTCATTGCATTTTTATGTTTGGTTGTTTTATTTTACTGATGAGCACCCTTTTTTGTTTCTTTGAAGGATTCTGATGGAAAATATTTCACCTTTCCCCTTGCAAGTCACAGAAAATCATACAGTCACATTTACTGTGAAAACAGCATGCTGGTAAGAAAAGTACTTTTAGTGGTTGGATCTTGTGTATAAAGTTGGGTGTTGTTTTTTTTTTATTTATGCAGATTTGGTGCAGTTTTAAGACCGTTTAATGAGCAGTTGTTAAAATGACAGACATAGATTTATATTCCTGACTCAATACATTATGGGAGGTGTTGCTCCTGTTTTAACATCATGCTTGGTGTTCAAAATCTGAAACCTTCAGTGCCACCTGAACCTCAAATGTTTTATTTTTCAATCTCTCAACCCCAGATGACTTTCTACCTTGTTTTAGTGTAGCTCTGTATTGATGGTTTTGAATGAAGGAATTCTTTTCAGTGCTGCCAGGATCCAGCCACACATTTAGTTTGGAGAAACTGTTTAGAGGTTTGCTTTGCCATAATCAAATTAAATGTGCTACAGAGATCTGCTGCTGAGCAGTGGAAGTGAATGGAAGCCAGATGAGGTAACAGCAACTTCTCAGTTGTCTCCTCTATTGAGGAGTGGAGTGATAATGTGTGGTTCTTACATTTTTAGCTTAAGGCACATTAAAATATTTCCAAATCTACTTTAAAATACGTATTTTTGAAGGAATGAAGGTAATCTCTTGGCAAACTGAAGATGGATGAATATACTTTTCAGAATTGAATGAGTGTTTTAGTCTAGTGGCTCTCTTGTTTCATCCTGCCTCTGATACTCCTACCCTTACCAGAGATGAGGGAAAAAAGGATGACCCTGGGAACTACAGAGCAGTCAGTCTCACCTCTGTGCCTGGCAAGATCATGGAGCAGATCCCTCTGAAAGATCTGCCAAGGCAAATGGCAAACAAAGCAGAGGTGATTGGTGGTAACCAGCAATGGCTGCACCAAGGGCAGATCTTGCCTGACAAATTTAGTGGCTTTTTATGGTGAAGTCACAGCGACAGTGGACAAGGGAGGGGCAACTGATGGCATCTACCTGGACCTGAGTAAGGCATTTGACTCTGTCCCACATGACATCCTGGTCACCAAACGGGAAAAAAGTGGACTTGATGGGTGGAGCACTGCTGGATAAGGAATTGGCTGGATGGTCGAACCCAGAGAGTGGTGATCAAGGGCACAATGCCCACCTGCAGACCAGTGCCAAGTGGTGTCCGTCA